>JAODAL010021867.1:0-66019 GCA_025379985.1 Phyllomedusa bahiana
GAAAAATTTCTTATGGAGGCACTGCAGCTATCAGGCACTGTGCATGGATTACTTATGGAGGCACTGCAGCTATCAGGCACTGTGCATGGATTACTTATGGGGGCACTGCAGCTATCAGGCACTGTGCATGGGGGGGCACTGCAGCTATCAGGCACTGTGTATGGATTACTTATGGGGGCACTGCAGCTATCAGGCACTGTGCATGGATTACTTATGGAGGCACTGCAGCTATCAGGCACTGTGCATGGATTACTTATGGGTGTGGATTACTTATGGGGGCACTGCAGCTATCAGGCACTGTGCATGGATTACTTATGGGGGCACTGCAGCTATCAGGCAATGTGCATGGATTACTTATGGGGCACTTTCAGCATCGGCACGTTATGGTTTCTTATGGGGCACTGCAGCTATCAGGCACTGTGCATGGATTACTTATGGAGGCACTATAGCTATCAGGCACTGTGCATGGATTACTTATGGGGGCACTGCAGCTATCAGGCACTGTGTATGGATTACTTATGGAGGCACTATAGCTATCAGGCACTGTGTATGGATTACTTATGGAGGCACTATAGCTATCAGGCACTGTGTATGGATTACTTATGGGGGCACTGCAGCTATCAGGCACTGTGCATGGATTACTTATGGAGGCACTGCAGCTATCAGGCACTGTGCATGGATTACTTATGGGGGCACTGTGTATGGATTACTTATGGGGGCACTGCAGCTATCAGGCACTGTGCATGGATTACTTATGGAGGCACTGCAGCTATCAGGCACTGTGCATGGATTACTTATGGAGGCACTGCAGCTATCAGGCACTGTGTATGGATTACTTATGGAGGCACTGCAGCTATCAGGCACTGTGTATGGATTACTTATGGGGGCACTGCAGCTATGTGGATGGGGATTTCTTTTGGGGGCGCGCACTTCAGGGAATGTGCATGGATTACTTATGGGGGCACTGCAGCTATCAGGCACTGTGCATGGATTACTTATGGGGGCACTGCAGCTATCAGGCACTGTGCATGGATTACTTATGGGGGCACTATAGCTATCAGGCACTGTGCATGGATTACTTATGGGGCTTGCAGCATCAGGCATGGGGGTGAAGCTCTTATGGGGGGTTTCAGCTTCACCCCTGTGGGGATGCCTTATGGGGGGTCTGCAGTGTCACTCACTCTGGGTGAATTTTGGGGGGTCTGCGCTGTCACCATTGGTAAGTCTTATGGGGGGTCTCACGTCCACTCCTTTATAAGCTCTTATGGGGGTTTCACTGTCACTCACGTGGGGGATGCTTTATGGGGGGTCTGCACCTCACCTCTTGGGGGATGTTTTGGGGGCTCTGCACTGTCACTCACTGTGGGGATGCTCTTATGGGGGGTCGCACTGTCATCACTGTGGGGGATGCTCTTATGGGGGGCCGAGCTTCACCTCTTGGATGAAGCTCTTATGGGGTTTTGCAGCTTCACTCCTTTTTGGATGAGCCTTAGGGGGGCTCTGCACTGTCATCTCTGTGGGGGAAGCTCTTATGGGGGTTTTTGCAGCTTTCACTCACGGGATGAAGCTCTTATGGGGGTCTGCAGCTGTCACTCTGTGGGTGAAGCACTTATGGGGGCTCTGCAGCTGTCATCCTGGGGTGAAGCACTTATGGGGGCCTGCACTGCACTGTGGGTTTTTGCCTTTTGGGGGCTTGCAGCGTCACCCCTTGGATGAAGCTCTTATGGGGGGTCTGCGGTCACTCTCTGTGATGAACTTTATGGGGGTCTGCAGCTGTCACTCTTGTGGAAAGCTCTTTATGGGGGGGCCTGAGCTGCATCAGTGGTGATCTCTTTATGGGGCTCGCACTGCCTCATGTGGGTGAAGCTCTTTGGGGGGTCTGATCTGTACCGTGGGGTGAAGCTCTTGGGGGGTCGCAGCTTCACTGTGGGTAAGCTTTATTGGGGGGCTGCAGCTGTCACTCGTTGGGTAAGCTCTTATGGGGGCCGCAGCTGTCACTCTCTGTTGAAGCTCTTATTGGGGGGTCTGCAGCATACTCATGTGGGTGAAGCTTTAGGGGGGTCTGCAGCTGTCATCCTGTTATGAAGTTTATGGGGGGGTCTGCAGCTTGGGCACTCACTGTGGATGAAGTTTATGGGGGTCTGCAGCTGTCATCGTGTGGGGAAGCTTTATGGGGGGTCTGCAGTGTCACTCGCTGTGGGTGAACCTTATGGGGGCTCGCAGCTATCACTCATGTGGGGGAATCTTTGGGGGTCTGCATGTCACCTCTGGGATGAACTCTTATGGGGGGTCTGGGAGCTGTCATCCCCTGTGGGTGATGCTCTTATGGGGTCTGCAGCTTCACTCACTGTGGGGGGATCTTTATGGGGCTCTGCAGCTGCACTCACTGTGGGGGATGCCTTTGGGGCTCTGCAGCTTCACTCATGTGGGTGGTCTTATGGGGCCTGCAGCGCACTCTCTGTGGGTGACTTTATGGGGGGTCTGCAAACTGTCACTCACTGTGGATGAAGCTTATGGGGGCTCTGCACTATCACTCACTGTGGATAACTCTTATGGGGGCTCTGATCTGTCACCCCCTTTGGGTGAAGCTTTATGGGGGGCCCCAGCTTCCTCACTGTGGGGGAGCTCTTATGGGGGGGTTTCACTGTCCCTGTTGAACCTTATGGGGGGTCCCTGAGGGGACCCGTGGAGAACTCTTTTGGGGCTCTGCAGCTGTCACTCCCCCTTTGGATGAAGCTCTTTGGGGGGCTGCAGGTCATCTCTTGATGAAGCTCTTATGGGGGTCTGCACGTCACTCTTGTGGGAAGCTGTTTTGGGGCCTGCAGCTGTCCCTCACTGTGGGGGAAGCTCTTATGGGGCCTCTGCAGCTGTCACTCAGTGGGTGATGTTTTTATGGGGGGTCTGCAGTGTCACTCTCTGTGGATAACCTTTTTGGGGGCTCGCAGCTGTCATCTTGTGGTGAAAACTCTTTATGGGGGCCTCTGCAGCGTCACTCCGTTGGGGGAGCTCTTTGGGGTCTGCACTGTCACTCACTTGGGTGTGCTCTTATGGGGGTCGCACGCATGTGGGTGAAAGCCCATGGGGGCCTGCAGCGTCATCACTGTGGTGAACCTTTTTGGGGGCCTTTCAGCTGTCACTCACGTGGGGGGAAACTCTTATGGGGGGTTTTGCAGCTTTTACTCACTGTGGGGGGAAGCTCTATGGGGGGTCGCACTGTCACACTTGTGGGGGGATGCTCTTATGGGGCTCTGCAGGCTGTCACTCACGTGGGTGAAGTCATGGGGGGGTCTGCAGCTGTCACCCTGGGGTGATCTTTATGGAGGGCCCGCAAACTGTCACTCTCTGTATGAAGTCTTATGGGGCTTGCAGCTATCACTACTGTGGTGAAGCCTTTTGGGGGCTCTCAACATCACTCATGTGGAAACTCTTATGGGCTCCGCAGCTGGGCAAACCCTGTGGGGGGATGCTCTTATGGGGGGTCTGCACTGTCACTCTCTGTGGATGAAACTCTTTTTGGGGGGTTTCAGCTATCACTCCTGGGGTGAACTTTATGGGGGGCCCGCAGGGTTCACGCTCGTGGGTGATCTCTTAGGGGGCTCTGCAGCTTCCTCACTGTGGGGGGATTCTTAGGGGGCTCTGCACTGCATCTCTGTGGGTGAAGTCTTTTGGGGGGTCGCAGTGTCACGCTCTGGGGTGATGCCTTATGGGGGCTCTGCACTGCACCCCTTGGGGGTGCTCTTAGGGGGCTCTGCAGCTGTCACTCACGTGGGTATGCCTTAGGGGCTCTGCAATTACTCCCGTGGGTGATGCTCTTGGGGGCTCTGCAGCTGTCACTCACTGTGGGTGATGCCTTTTGGGGGGTCCTTTCAGCTGCATCACTGTGGGTGAAGCTTTAAAGGGGCTCTGCAGCTGTCACCCTGTGGGTGATGCCTTATTGGGGCTCTGCACTGTCACGCTCTTGGGTGATGCCTTATGGGGGGTCTGCAGGTCACTGCTGGGGAATTTATGGGGGGTCTGCACTTCACTCCGTGGGTGATGCTCTTATGGGGCCTGCCGACTCACTTGGGGTGCTTTTTATGGGGCTCTGCAGCTGCACTTTGGGTTTTAACCTTTTGGGGGCCTTTCAGCTGTCACTCTCTGTGGGTGAAGCTCTTATGGGGGCTCTGCAGCTGTCACTCACTGTGGGTGATGCTCTTATGGAGGCACTGCAGCTGTCACTCTCTGTGGATGAAGCTCTTATGGGGGCTCTGCAGCTATCACTCTCTGTGGATGAAGCTCTTATGGGGGCTCTGCAGCTGTCACTCACTGTGGATGAAGCTCTTATGGGGGCTCTGCAGCTGTCACGCTCTGTGGGTGATGCTCTTATGGGGGCTCTGCAGCTGTCACTCTCTGTGGATGAAGCACTTATGGGGGCTCTGCAGCTATCAGGCACTGTGGGTGAAGCTCTTATGGGGGCTCTGCAGCTGTCACTCACTGTGGGTGATGCTCTTATGGGGGCTCTGCAGCTGTCACGCTCTGTGGGTGATGCTCTTATGGGGCTCTGCAGCTGTCACTCTCTGTGGATGAAGCTCTTATGGGGGCTCTGCAGCTGTCACTCACTGTGGGTGAAGCTCTTATGGGGGCTCTGCAGCTGTCACACTCTGTGGGTGATGCTCTTATGGGGGCTCTGCAGCTGTCACTCACTGTGGGTGAAGCTCTTATGGGGGCTCTGCAGCTGTCACTCACTGTGGGTGATGCTCTTATGGGGGCTCTGCAGCTGTCACTCACTGTGGGTGATGCTCTTATGGGGGCTCTGCAGCTGTCACTCTCTGTGGATGAAGCTCTTAGGGGGGCTCTGCAGCTATCACTCTCTGTGGGTGAAGCTCTTATGGGGGCTCTGCAGCTCTCATTGTTATGGGGGAACTCAGAATTGTGAAAATCGCTCCCTTACCTCTATTCCTGACACTTTCTCCCGCAGTTGGAGGCGGACATCCCAGATTTTGTTACAAGATTCTCCCGCGATCCCTTCAACCTTAAGTTTAGGACCCAAGGTCTGAGCTCTTGTAAGTATCGCTATATATATATATACACTGTACATACTGTCTCTATTGTAAGAACTCTGCACAGCGTAACATCGTATGTCCTCCTGTTGTTACATGGAAACCATCAGCAAGCAGGTTGGGAAGAGTCGCTGTGTATTTAGAGCAAGTAATATAAAGGGGCTGTGGGGAGGATTGTCTAAATGACACGTATCCTATGGTTACATCCAGTGCTGCATTCATGACTCTGCAGGAGTCAGAACTGAAATCTCCCAGCATTCCCTGCTTGTGCAGCATGTGCACAAAGATCATCTGGAGGCAGATGAGTAAAAATGGGGAAATCTTCTAATGACAAAGCGTAAAACAATAATACAATTATTATTATTATTATTATTATTATTATTATTATTATTATTATTATAACACATCTGTGTCTGAATCCCTGTTAAAAAAGTTTTGACAAAGAATTTGCCGAGGCGGGGACTCACGAGTTATTTTTAGGGGAGCACAAAAATTTGCATGGTTTTTTTTACAAATGGCCGTTGGCACTGACTCTTTAAAAAAAAAAACATTAATTCCTTTCACGGGGGGTTTGGGGTCTGATTCCGTTCCAGTGTTGTTCCCTGAACTGGGATATATTATTTTACATGAATATATGTGAGGGGTGCTACTAACGTTTGTGAGGGAATATGTAATATAATTGGTGAGGGGTGTACGAATTTTGTTGATATTACTGTAATATAAAGGTATGGGGTTGGTAATGGACTTTTGTGGGGACAAAATACTGTAGTATAATGCGAGGGGTGTTTGTTACTGACTTTTTGGAGATATGGTTAATTATTAATTGCGTAGGGGGAGGGTGTACTAAACTTTTGTGTGGGGATGGCTGTATATTATTGCGATGGGGTGTACTGTTTCTGTGAGATATGTGTAGATAATGGTTGAGGGGTGTACTGGGAATTATGGGAGGGATAATGTATTTAATGTAAGGGGTTGTAGAAAATGGTCTTTTGTGAGATTACTGTATTAATAATGTGAGGGGGGGTGTACTGGACTTCGTGGATACTGTTATATAATGTGAGGGTTGTTTCTGGGACTTTTTGTTGACTTTTTGACTGTATTATTTATGTTGAGGGTTCTTTGTATGGAATTTTCTGTGAGATACTGTATATAATGTGAGGGGTTGTACTGACTTTTGTGACAACTGTATTTTATAATGTGGAGGGGTGTTATGACTTTTTGGTGAGATACTGTTATATAAATGTGAGGGGTTGTTCGATGCTTTAACTGACTTTTGGGGGCGTTACTGATTAATATGTGAGAGGATTGTACATAAAAAACTCTGTGAGGATACTGTACTAATGGTGGAGGGGGTGTACTAAATTCTGTGAGTAACTGTTATATTAAAGGTTGAGGGGGTGTTATTGACTTTCTGTGGGGACTTTACTGTATTATAATGTGGAGGGGTGTTACTGGACTTTTGTTGAGTTTTACATGTTATTAATAAAATAGTGGAGGGGTTGTACTGGATTTGGTGCGAATACCTGTATATAATGTGAGAGGTGTAACTAAAACTTCTGTGAGATTTTACTGTTTTTCATAAAATGTGAGGGGGTGTTTTTATACTTCTGTGAGATTACTGTTAAATAAATGTTGAGGGGTTGTATTAACCTTTGTGAAGGCATAACTGTATATTTATTTGAGGGGTTTTTTGTATCAGACATTTTGTGAGGTACTGTATTTATAATGTGAGGGGTGTTACTGGGGGGACTTTTGGGATAACACTGGATATTAATTTGCGTGGGGATGTTTACTGTTTTTTTGTATGAATACTGTAGATTATATGTGAGGGGTGTACAGGACTTTTGTGTAAAAGGTTTTACTGTATATGATTGCATTAGGGGTTTTTTGTAATGGATTCTTTGGAGATTGTTGTATTAATGCGAGGGGTTTGTTACTGGACTTTTCTGTGAGATTACTGTATAATTAATGTGAGGGGTGTACTAACTTCTGGAGATTTTACTTTTTACTTTTAAGTGGGGGTTTGTACTAACCTTTGGTGTAGATATGTATTTATTATATGAGGGGGTGTTTTACTGAATTTTTGTGAAGGTAACTGCTGTAATATAAAGGTGGAGAGGGGTGTTTACTTGGGTTTTTGGATTTACAATGTTATAAATGCGGAGGGGTGTATTTGATTTTTGTGGGAAATACGATTATATAATGTTGAGGTGTGATAAGGTACTTGTTGCGGATTTTTTGTTTACTTTAATGCTAGGAGGAGGTTTTACTGGAACTTTCTGTGAGGATTACTGTATATAGTGTGTGGAGGTTGTATGACTTTTGTGAGAAATATGTTATAGTTTTGAGGGTTTTGTAACTGACTTTTTGGTGAGATTACTGTATAATAAATGTGGAGAGGTGTTTTGACTTTTGTTGAAAAATGTATATATGAGGAGGGGTGTAATAAACTTTTTTTGTGGATGATTGTAAAATATAATGCGAGGGGTGTACTTGACTTTTTTGAAGATTTAATTGTTTTTAATGTGAGGGTGCACTGACTTTTGTAAGGATTTTACTTATATAATGTTGTGAGGGGGGTGTACTGGGGACTTTTTTTGGAGATACTGATATATATATGCGAGCGGGTGTGTATGGTCTTCTTGTGAGATTTTTACTGTATATTAAAGTGAGGGGGTGTAAATGATTTTTGTTGAAAATACTGTATATAATGTGTGGGGTGTTACCAGGGGACTTTTGTGAAAGATAGTGTAATATTTAATGTGAGGGGTGTAATGACTAATTGGAAGATACTGTTACATTAAGTGAGGGGCTGTTTACTGACCTTTTGTGAGTTTTACGTGTTTATTAATGTTTGAGGGGGTTTGGTATATTGAATTTTGTGAGATACTGTATATAAAAATGTTTGAGGGGTAGTCCGTCTTTTGTGAGGGGATTTGTGTTTTAATTATGAGGGGGTGTACTTCTGAATTTTGTTAAAAATTTACTGTTATATAATGTGAGTTGGTTTACTGACTTTTGTTAAAAAATAACTGTATATAATGTGAGGGGGTGTACTGACTTTTGTGAAGGTTTTACGTTATTATAATGTTTGAGGGTGTTGTGTACTGAACTTTTGTGGCGATTACTGTATTTAATGTGAGGGGGTTTTGTACTGGACTTTTGTGGAAGGATAACTGTATATATAAACTTGAGGGGTTGTTACTGGGACTTTTGTTGTGATTACCTGTTATATAATGTGAGAGGGTGTAATGAATTTTGTGAGATTTACTGTATATAATGCGAGGGGTGTACTGGGGGGGATTTTGTAAGGTTTTTACTGTATAATATGTTGAGGGGGTTTTGTTACTGGGACTTTTGTGAGGATACTTGATTAATGTTGAGGGGTTTACCAGGGGTGACTTTTTGTGAGGATAATGTATATAATGTGAGTGGTGTTACTGGACTTTGTTGAAGAATATGTTCATAATGGTGAGGGTTTGTTACGGACTTTTGTGAACAGGGATACTGTATAATTAAATTGTGGAGATGTTGCAACTGAGGGTTTTTTGTGAGAAACTGGTATTTTAATGTGAGGGGTTGTAAAATGAATTTTGGGTGGAGATACTGTATATAATGTGAGGGGGGTTGTCTGATTGTTTTGGGAGGATGAATTTTATAAATGCGGGAGGGGGTTGTTTACTTGTCTTCTGTGGGAGATACTGTATATAAGTGGAGGGGTTTGTTACTGATTTTTGTGAATACTGTTGGTGTATAATGTGAGGGTGGTACAGGGGGACTTTGGTGAGGTACTGTATATAATAATTGCGAGGGGTTTGTTTTGTAATGTCTTTTGATTGGTGAACACTGTAATATTAATGCGAGGGGGATTGTTGACTGACTTGTGTGGATTAATGTATATTTAATGCGAGGGGTGGTGTTACTGGACGTTCCTTTGAGTTTCTGTATATAAATTGCGCAGGGAGTGGTACTGAATGTCTTTGGGAATACTTTTTATACAATGGTGGGGTGTACTTGGATACTGGGGAGATTGCTGTATATAAAATGTTTGAGGGTTGTTCCTGATTCTGTGAGATTGCTGTATATAATGGTGGATGGGGTTTTTGTACTGGGAATTTCTTGTGAGGTTGCTTGTATATAATGTGAAGGGGGTTGTTGTACTGAGTCTGTGAGATTACTGTATATTAATGCGTGGGGTGCTTTACGACTTCTTTTAGAGATATGTTATTAATGTTTGGAGTTGTGTTGTACTGACGTTCTTTGTGAATTAACTGTAATATTAATGCGGAAGGGGTTTTGTTACTGGACTTTTGTGAAGATACTGTATTTAATTGCGAGGGGTGTTATTGGATTTTGTGACGGATACTGTATTAAATGCGAGGAGGTGTTTTTTGTTAAACTGACTTTTTGTGGGGGAGGGGGGTGGGAAATTTTTTTTTTTTTCTTTAACTTTTGTTATAAAATAATTTTTTTTTTTTTTTTTAAATGTGAGAGGTGTTTTACTGGGAATTTTGTGAGGATACTGTATTTATTGTGAGAGGTGTTTACTGGACTTTTGTTTTGGGGGGGGGGAGATACTGTTTATAATGGTGAGAGGTTGCACCACTGAGCTTTTGTGGATAATGTATATTTATTGTTGAGGGGTGTTTACTTGATTTTGTAAAGATTTTTCTGTATATAATTGTGAGTGGTTGTATGACTTTTGGTTAAATAATTAACCTGTTATAATAATTGTGAGGGGTGTATTACTGGACCTTCTGTGAAGTTACTTGTTACATTAATGTGGAGGGGTTGTACTGGACTTTTTGTAAGAATTTCTATATTATAATTGTGTGTGGTGTATGTGGACTTTATGTGAGATTACTGTACATATTGTGAGGGGTTTTGGTACTGACTTTTGTGAGATATTTATTGTTTTTAACATAATGTGAGAGGTTGTAACTTGGACTTTTGGTGGATATTATTACTGTATATAATGTGAGGGGTTGTTTGTATGACTTTTGTGAGGGATTACTGTATATAAATGTGAGGGAGGGTTTACTTGACTTTTTGTGGATTTTACTGTACAAATTGTTGATGGGGTGTTATGAACTTTTGTGTGATACTGAATCTTAAAATGTGGGAGTGTTACTGGATTTGTGAGATGACTGTTACATACATTGGAGGGGTGTGTATGACTTTTGTGAGAATACTGTTTTTAATGTGAGGGGTGTACTGACTTCTTGTGAGATTTTACTATATTACCACATTTTGTTTGCCATAGATTTTTGGGTAGGATCGGATACGCTTTAAAAGAAGGCAAACAGCCAATGCGTTATTAAATTTTTTATATTGGGAGTATTCAATGATTACATGAAAATAAATTTTCAAGGAATCAGAATGTGTGATATTTATGTAGATTTTTGTCATAATTATCAAGATTATAAAGGACAGAGCACGGGCCATAATTATGGGATTACTCAAATTCTTGTAACTACCATTTTCTTGATATGGGTCAAAAAGGCTTCTTCAAGGCTTTATCTTATAAAAGCATTCATTAATTTGCATCAGTGGTTTCAAAAAAAACAACGGGCCAGGGAAGAAAGAGATAAAGGGGGGGGGGATTTTTAAATTTTTTTTTTTTTTCCCTTGGGGGAGGGGGGGGGTGTTGGGTGGGTGGGGGGGGTGGGGGGGGAAAAAAACCCCCCAATAATATAAAATAAACCCCCCCCCCCCACCCACTCCCCCAACCCGGTTTTTGGGGGGGGGGGCCATAAACCGGGGGGGGGGGTCTTTTTTATTTATTTTTGTGGGCCCCCCCATATTACAGGTTCCATGGCTCACACTGGGGGCATCTTCTTATAAGCATCATTAATCCAATAAACATCAGCTGGGGAGAAGCGGCCGCGGAAGTAGAAGAGGATATTTCCTGGGATTACATCCCTGTGGCGGCGAGGCGGACCTTCTATACGCCACAGGTCCTGCTACTTATCTACTCGCTGGCTCAAATTTCCAAGCTTATATCTTGTTTGAAACAAATAAAACTGCATGCGTAGCCAAAAGTGTTATACACAAGTGTCAGGCAGTATTTTTTTTCAATATCAGGACCTCCCCCTTTTGGAATTGGTCCAGGTCCCTTTCAGGGGTTTTAAAAAAACCCGGTGACTGGAAAAAACATGTCAGTAAAAAAAGTCTGATTACAAGGCCATATAAACACTGGCTTTCCCATTCACTACTCATCTCCATGCTGGGTTATAGTTATTATTATCAGATTTTACAAGCGTTTTTCAATAATACAACGAGGCCCTGATAAACCCAATACCTTCGGTGTCAATTATTGCCACTTGCTTCTCTGTTTTTACACCATCTACATGAAAGCAAAGATGAATTTACAGTATTAAATTGGGGTTTTTGCCAGGGGACATTGAGTTACTTAACCAACTTATCCATGCAAGGGGAAGTAGATTTTAACAAAATATTGTTGAGTATTGAAAAAAACAAAAAACTGCATTGGGGGTGAGGCGGGAGGGGGTGAGCAGAGGAGTGAAGATATAAAGGAGGTACTCAATAAAAAACTTAAATAAATAATACTTTACCTCAGTTTTTTTCTCTATTAACAGCAGACACACAGGGCTTCTACACTGTGGTTTATACCAGGCCCATTATTGAAGTTCTTATTTTTCCTTTTCATCAGATATGAAGAACTGTTTTCAACGGGCAAGTTGCGGCCTGTCACTCCTCTGGTTCGTGTGGTCTAATGCAAAGGCTTTCAGGTAAACTTATGGGAGGTTTGAGCATTGCTGTATCTCTCAGAGTTCTTCACTTTTGGCTTCATTCACAATACTTTATGGAAAAAAGTGATTTAAATTACCAGTTTGGAGGATCCCACGTCAAACCCTTTTAATACATCGTTTTGGCAAAAACCCTTTAGATCTAATTTTTTCTTAAAAACAGATTACTGGAAATATGGATTTTCGTATGGTCAAAATAAATTCTTGCACTACAAACCTGATTAATCTCTATATAATCTGTGTAATAAGGTTCAGATTTCTTTAAGAACCGCAAATTAGTTTAGTTCTTTTTCATATCCATAAAAATACATATATATAATAAATTCTTGGACTTCTTGACGTGAAGCAGTTTTATTACCGGTGAATGATTATCTCCTGCACTTTCTGTGTCTTGTATATCTAACAGTTGTTACACAACCTTGTATCCTTACAGACGGCCCACAGCTTTTTTCTGGTATCTTGTCACTTTTTTTGAATTGTTGGTCTGGGAATATGAAAAAAGCCCACACGCCTCGTGATCCTCCAGCCACCATGTCCCCGTTACCCCCATCCACCTCCTTCTTTGATCCTGGGGTCACGGTTTAAAACCAGTTTTTTGCCAGTTCTGTTTTTTTTTATTTCTGTTTTTTTCTGTTCTGTGGGGGTTTTTTTTTATTTGCTCTTAAATAGGTTGTGAGATATTATTTCAGAAACAGCGCCACTCCTGATCACAGGTTGTGTCTGGTATTGCAGCACTAGAACATTGTAATCCCAGATACAGTCTATAATGGAGGGCGGCGGCTATCAAGTAGGGTTCAAAGTAAAATAGGGGACTGTTATATTTTCTCATAATTACTGTTTTGGGAATTGCTGGTGCTTGCTGTGCAGCCTAGATCTCCTGCAGACTGCATAGAGAGAATACACTTGTATGAAAGGTGTCATCAGCAGGGCCGTCTTCACAGGTGGTTTTGGGGTTGGGCAAAAACAAGCCAGGGTTGCAACAAATCTTAAGGCAGGTTTGGGAGGGGTCACAGTCGAAGAAACTCATACTGGTTTGCCAAAACCATCATAATGACATTCTAACTCTTTGCACAAAATATGCGTTTTCTTAATGTTCGTTGCAAGCTTGCTCATCGAACTGGAAGAAACTGGGAGGAGGGAGCTTGCTGTAAGGGGCAGCTGGTTTTCCTCACGAAAATATAAGGCAGAGGGGAGACAAATTTTCCCTTCCCCTGCCCTTATCCAACGTTATTATTACAGTGCCTTCAAATAAGCTTCCAGGCACTATTATTGTTACTAATCTGCGGGAGCTTGCTTGTCCAGTTGGGCAGACGAAATATCTCCAGATAGAAAGGCAGGGGGGACTGTTTTTTCCCCAAATTCCCCCTGCCTTTTTTTTTTTTTCTTTTTTTTTTTTCCAAAAATCGTTTTTTTTTGTTAAACTGGTAGGGGGGGGCCAAGTTTTTTTTTTTTGGCTTTTTTTTTTTCCCCCCAGTTAAAAGGGTTTTTTGTTTTTTTTTTTTTTTTCCCCCCCCTGGTTAAACCAAATTTTTTTTTTATTTTTTTGTTTTTTGGTTTTTTTTGGGGCAAGGTGAGGCTTTTTATTTTGGGGGGGAGGGGGGGGGGGGGGGGGGAAGGGAGCTTTGCTGTTTCAGTGGCAGCTGGGCCATCGAGAGGGAAGGCAGGGACAGTTTTTTTTTCCAATCCCTGCCTCTCTTCATTGGTATTTATTTTGCAATTGTCTCAAATTAATGCTGAGCACACCAATTATTGTTGGCAGTGCGGGAGGTATGGGGCATGCTGTAAGTGGCAGCGAACTCTTCCCAGTTAAGAAGGCAGGGACAGATTTTTCCAATCCCTGCCTTCTCCATTGTTTCATGTGCAGTGCTCAGTAAGCTCCAGGTGCAATTATTGTGCAGCTGCCAGAGGAGGGAACTTGCTGTCAGGGTGGGCGTGATCTCAGGGATAGAAAGCTGGGGACAGATATTCCCCATACCCTGCCTTTTCTCCATCGGTTGTTGTGCAGTTTGCTCATTAAAGCTCCCAAGGAAAAACAATTATTGTTCAAAGCTGCGGGGAGCAGGGGAGGTGCTGTCACTGGCGCCGGGCTCTCCAGAGAGGAAAAGGGGGGGGGGGGGGGGTGGGGGGGGGGGGGGCCAGGTGGGGGCATGGGATTTTTTTTTTTTTTTTTTTTTTAATAAGGGGGGGGGGGGAGCCCCCATTTTTTTCCCCCCCCCTGGGTAATTTTGTTTAAAAAAACCAGTCCCTGCAAATTTTTTTTTTTGGAGGGCTCCCAGGGGTTCCTGCTTTTTCAGGGCCCTGCCAAATTTTTTTTCTGTTGATCACTTGATGTAGTGCGGGTCTTATAAGAATCCAGATAAGCTCTATAGTTAGTGTACTGGGGGGCTGAATTTTCCCTTCTATCTGGGGGGCTCTTATATTCAGTAAGTAAAAATGCCTCCAGAGGTTTCTTTTTCTGGGAAAACTATTTGGGGCACACAAAATGGAAAATTTAAATACAATAAATAAAAACAAAACACCACAAACAAAAAAGCCTTGTAAAATCCTCTATATATGAAGATCCAGGAGTGAAAGTGACACAATTTCAATTAATTTAATTTGTAGTTACCAATTTTTATCGTTAAAAAAGGGGAAAAATCACTTCCAGGGGGCCGTTTAACCACCGGCCAGAATGGGACAATTAAAGGTTGGTTGATTCGACCGGTTTTTGTTCCGCTTTTTGTTGCAGTGCAAAATGGTCGCGGGTGGGGCGGGTTAGTTCTGCGATTAGTGAGAAAAGCACCTCCCCTTCACATTGAACATGCTAATATTTCCGTCCGAAAAAAAAAAACTGGACGGAAGAGCTTGAACATGTTCTCCTGTTTTGCTGGGTGGGGAGAAACCCTGTATTTCTAGTGGGGGGAATGGCTGCACGAGTTTTCCTTTTGCGACCCGGTGGTGTTTAGTTTTGCGGGCCAGTTTTTCGAGGTTTGCAAAAACCGCAAAAACAAACTGTCTAAAAAAAACGGTCTGCAAAAACCCGTTATCGTGGGGAACGTAGGGCCCTAGGAAAGAGGACTTTAAAATTTTTTTTTTTCTATAACTGTACTGAAAAATGAAATGTAAAATTAACACAGAAATAGGGTGCTAGAAAAGCGTTATAGCATTCAAAGCCTTATGTACTAAGGAAAAAAGCAATAGTTTGCCCGGTAAGCGGGAAGGAGGAGTAAAGAGGGGTTTCGGTTTCAGGAAAATGGGATTATTTTTATGTCTTTTTTACATTATGAATTTTTTTTGTGTTTTTTTTAATACACGGGGGAAAAATGGTTCAAAAAATAAAATAGGTTGTTCCCATTTTTCATTTATTTATTTGTTTTGATTTCACAAACCAGGAAAAAAGTGGTTCCCTAAAAGTTTTTTAGGGTTGTCGGGATTTGTTGCTTGGTCTGTTAAAAAATTTTTTTTTATAAATATTATTTTTTATACAAGATGATATTAAAGCCCCAGAAAAATAAAATCAGAGGAAAAAATAATAAACTCCCCTTCGCACTGACTTGGCAGAGGCTGAAATTTTGGGGTTGTTAAAACACCCAGCAAAACATTCTGCAAGGCTAACGAGCCCCAGAAAATTCATATTTTTTTGTCTGCTGAGGCCAGGAAGCAGGGTAGCCTCCAAGCTGTATATTGAATGATGGAGAAGGCAGGGATAGTGAGAACCTGTCCCTGCCCTTTCCTGTTAAGAGGGCCCGGCTGTTTGCTGACAGCCAGGCTTCCACTTGCTACTAGCTGACACAAGCCAAAGCAGTGCCTGATCCTGCACGGATGTTTTAAAATGTTCATGCAGAGTTAGATGCCGACCGCCCGATTTATAAAGCCCCAAAAACTTCCTAAAGGCCCATGGTTTGTAGAGCTGAGGAGAATATTGGAGAATAAACCTACCTTTTGTGTTCCTCAATTGTTATTTTTTTTTTTCCTTTTATTTCATCCAGCATGGGTGAGCTTTCCATAGCCATTATGGAAGACACAAAGGAAACAGGTGGCGAAGTAAAAGCGGATTCTTTATTTTCCATAAGCCGGCCGATCGCCGTGGGAATTCATAAGCTTGATCTTCTACCTGGAGGCCCCCTTGGGCCACGAAACAGTCTGGCGGGTCATATTTATGTGAGTGCCCTTATATATATTAATATATGTGAGTGTCCTTATGCTACTATTTACTGTGAGGTGGGCAACAATACTATATATTATTATATATATATACTGTTGGGGCACCCATATGCTATTTATTCCTGTAAAATATACAGTGAGTGCTCTATACTATATATACATATACTGTGAGTGTCCTGTGCTTCATATATATACTGAGTTGTACCTATTTACTATATATTACATTTATACTTGTGGAGGTTGGCCCTGATAACTAATATATACTGTGGAGTGCACTTAGTATATATTTCCATTATACTGTTGGAGTAACATTGTTACTATATATTAACACATTATTTTGTGAAGTGAAACATGGGAGGGGAGAAGGCCAAGGAACGGCGGCAACATCCCCACAAAAAAAATAGGTCTATGGAACCTCAACAGCACCACTGTGCCCATAAAAACCTAGGGCCCCGGCTAGGGACCGCACCACCCCACCAAAGCCGGGGGGGGGGGGGGCTTAGTTGGGGCAGCAGGTGGTGCTGTTTGGGGCGATGGGCAGTAGCCCCTATTTTGTAGGGTTTTGCGGCGGGGGTGGGGCCGACTTTTTGCGTGTTTCCCCATTTAGCGTTAGGGACCCCACTTAATAAAGTGGGTCGGGTACGCGGGGACGTGGCAATGTGCGGCCTATATTATTGCGCAAAAAAAGTTACTAAGAACCTCATGGTTTGTTTCCCTTATTATGTTTTTGCTGAGGAATAGAAATTAGCTAACGTTTATAGTTTTGGGGTGTGCGGGGTCCATGCCCTCTCACCCTCATGTTTGAGGGAATTTATATTTTTTTTTTACTGTGAGTGCCCTATTATATATATTTTTGTGAGTGCCAGTTTACTTTATATTAATACTGTTGAGTGCCCTTGTTTCGTATACCTACATGCTTTACTGTGGTTTGCCCTTTTCTTTTAGATATTACGAGAGTGCATATACTATTTTATCATTACTGATTGCCCAATTCTCTCTTCCCTATATATTTTATATATATTTTATATATGTATTTTTCTATATTTATATATATTTATATATATATTTAGTAGGGACATTTATTTAACCCACTGTGAGTGGCACTTATGCTAATAATATATGAGTGCCTTATTTTACTAATTATTAATATATATATATAATGTGAGGGCCCCGCCGATCACTATTTATAATTATTTCGGAATGCCCTATTTACATATATATTTTAATAATATATATAATATAAATATATATATATTTCTTTATAATATAATTTATATTATATATATCATATTATATTTATTTATAATATATTTAATTAATTTATTTGTGAGTGGCCCTGTTTACTATAAAATTTTTACATGGTTACTGGTGAGTTGCCCTTATACTATATATACAATAACATTTTTATTTGAGTTGCCTGTTATACTTATATACATTATTAACTGTGGAGTGCCACTATGGCCAATATTATACAGGTGAATTTGCAGTGGAGTGCCATATTTACTATATATACAGTACATGTTTAATGTGAAAATGCCCTATGTATTATATACAGTACATTTATGTGAAATGCCTAAAGCTTTATTTATAACATATACTGTTGTTGCCCCTTAATGCTATTATAATTACAATATACTGTGAGGTGGAACTATGCAATAAAAATTACAGTAAATATACAGTGGAGTTGCCTATTTATATAATATACAGTTTTTAACATATTACTTGGTGAAAGTGGCCCCTAATGTATGTATAACATTACATATTTTTACTGTGAATGCCCTATCGCTATATATTAAATATTACTGTTGAGGTTGCCCTATGCTATTTTTATTTGGCATTTACTGTGAGTTTGCAACTATTTTGCTAATATAACATATACTGTGAGTTGCACTATTGCAATAAAATGATCAGTTTTCTTATTTAACAGGTGAAGTGCCCCTTGATACTATATATAACACTTACACCATACTGTTGGAGTATTCACTATTATATTAATATTACATATACTGTGAGGTTGCATTATTGCTTTATTATGCATTACTGTGAGAGCACTATGGCTAAATATAAATATAATGTGAGTGCATATGGAATAAAACGTACATATTAACAGTTGGAGTTGCTCTATTAAATTATAAACAGTACCAAGTATACTGTGAGTGCACTATGCAAATATTTTACCTAGTACATATTACATGGAGTGGCATATTACTCACGGCCTGAATGGTGAATGTCAACTTCCTTTTGGGCTGGAGTCTTATCGGCAGAGCAGGAGCTTGGTTATCTTTTCCATACAGACAAAAACCTTTCAAAAACCATATTATAGTCTTCTGCCATTGCTGCTAAAAAAAAACACAATTCTCCATCAGCAAAATGTATCCTCTAAAAGCCTCAGTAGGAATGTCTATATAAAAATTCATTCGCTTCATTATTTAACCAACCACAAGCTGAAAAACATGACTTTTTATCTGTAAAATATTATTTAAATTGCACACCATACAGGTAGAGTTATCCATAAATCTTTAAATAAAAACCACACACATCCATAACTTAAAAGTTAATCGCCCTTTAATTTATTAATACAAACCACCCACAGCTAACCTTAAATATCTACTTAAAACCACCAATACTAACACCCATTCTTAACAATTTTAATTTTTTACTCCAGTTAATCACATCACCCCCACATTATTAACTAACATTTATCACCAAACTAATAATAAAATCACACCTAATTAAATTACTATTTTATCATTAATTCATAATACATTCCCAATTCATTACACACACTGTTTATATTTATCAAAAATCTTAATAAACAAACCCACCCACCTCATCAAACAATTCTATTCTTCTACCCCTATATTAACCACCCTCTTCACCCCCTTCCTATTTCTAACGACACGCTCGCACATAGCCCCATCAACACACGCATTATATATTCTCAATTTTATCAATAACCCTCATAACTAACCAAACACCACCCCCCCCCCCCCCCCCCCACCTCACTCAGCACCCACAAAGTCCATGTTGTGTCTGAGAGTCTCGCTACTTATCCTATCTCCCCCCTAGCACCCCCCCCCCCCCCACACTCCCCCCTTCCCCTTCCAATCTCTCTTCCACCCTTAAATATATATGCTACACTCTTCTCACCTTCAATATAATAATGTCATTCGGTGTTCCGTATATTATGCTAATAAGTGACTCTAATTGCAATACTCACTCCTGTCCCCCACTTCTCCGTTGTGGTGCCCGTTGAAAATTCTAGAAGTTGAGAGAGAGAGTTTCTCACTTTGTCAATATTATCCACCACTGCCCTAACCCACTACACTCACACACAACTTCGCAATACACGCGCGATCTGTGTCGCATAATTAGTGCTGTGTAGTGTGGCACTACCCTCACTATCTCACTGCGATCCGTATCCTACTCGTTATCACGCGTACTCTGTGACCTATCTCAAGTCAATGTACGAATTTGTTACCCATCCACACACCAACCGATCCCTCTAAACATGTCAAAGATGTCATAGCAGCTAGTGTTGCTCTGTGTCTGTACCACGCTCTCCTACATATAGCCCCACTAAAGACCAAAACCCCCCCCTTGTTATCTTCCTCTTGCTATTATCCATGATCATAATAATCCTACGTATACTCACCAAACGTCACAGAGAATCCTTGTGACTTAGAGATCGATCCACTCTTTATCAAATCAACTTTACTGTATCACCTACCAACAATTATTACTTGTTAAAATACACTGTGAATATGTGAGTTCATACTATAAGACCGTATCACAAAATACTCTGTTCCTGTAGTGTCCCCCCGCTCGTCGCTCAATACCACTAGAGTGTCCTACTGTTCCTCTCCGCGCGACGCGCCTCCACACTTATTCAATATCTCTATCATCAATCCTCACATATAGGGCAAAATAGATACATATAAACTCTTTTTTCTCTAACATCTGACTATCAACATCATCACTCATAATTAGACATACTAACTATTACATGAAAACCGTAACATCAAATATATATCACTCCAGCCTCTAAAGTAACTCTCTAATTCCTCCCCTACCTTGACACCCATCTCCCTCACAACTCTGATTACTGTCACAATCCCACCCACTATAAACTCTAAAGTAAACACAATACAACATCAATACCCCCTCTTAGACTTATGTACACTACATACGTTCTTATCCCACACTCTGAGAGTCTACCAATCTCCAACTTGCCACTCTACATATCCCAACTGTGATCCACCATACTTCCGTCCAACTTACCATCACCTCAACAACATACATCCCCACTCTCTATAAGTAAATACCATATCTAGAGAATAATATAGCGTTTTTCCACTTTATCCCAATAAAAACAACTTTTTTTTTTTCAAAAAACCATTTCCCCACCCACTCAAAAAAAAAAAAAAAAACCCACCCCCCCCACCCCCCACTACACTAACAATCCCAACACACCTTTTCCTCTTCCCACACACAATACATCAACATCAATAGAACCCCTCAAACCAACCTACCATCCACATTTTTACCAACCTAATTAAAATAAACACATCTCGCCCTCTCTCCCCCACACCACCAACTCTTTTCCCCCTATTCTTAAAAATTTCCCCCTATTACATAAAAATTTTCCCACTGATATGATATGATGATAGATCCTTCACACTCCCCGCCCCCCAACCATAATTCTCATTATCAACAATTTCCCCTATTCTAATCAAAAATTTACCCTATCCATAAAAATTTTTTCCCCCCTATCCCTTATATGTGATGTGATGTGACCCTATTCTACACACCTCTCCCCATCGCGCTGCACCCCCCCTATTTTATCAAATTTCCCCCTACATAGCCTAATCTCCACCTCCCTCTCCCTTCCCCCAACTAATCGTCCTCATGTCTAATCTCAACTTACGTTTCTCGACCCCTACAATCCAAACACACACTATGTGTGAATGTGACAGTCGAGATGACAAAAAAATCTAGTGGAGTGTGTACTCAATCGCGCGCTCCCTACCCTGTATGTGTCGCAAGAGTGTCCAGGTTTTCTGTGTCGCACTCTGTCACCCCTAGGAGTGATATGTATCTTTATACTATTGCTGTTCCCCAGTCCGCGCGTTAGTGTCATGACTATAGATCGTCACAAAAGACACCTCACACGCATGTTCGCTGTAAGTATACCACCAATCGAGAGACCCATCCTTCTGTCTATGCAGATAATTTTTCCACTTTGTATTGGGCACGCATCTCTAGCGCGCTTATTACACGTCGTCACATCTCTCCTGTGCAGCTTATCAAATATCATTTGTGCGTGAGTCCCCCCTATCATCCCCTATCCACTGACACATCACCGATTACGCTGTCACTTTGTACTGTGCGTATCACTTCGTGATGTGCAGCCCTCGCACTCACTCTCGCTGGCCCCCACAAGCGAGGACCCACTCGAGAATTCCCTATTGGCAGTGCTTTGCGCGTGTATGTCAACGTAGTTCTCCTACACAACAATATAGATGGTCGCGTTGCTCATCATTGTGTCTGTTGTTGTGCAGAATTTATAAAATGTGACTTCTGTCGCCTCACACTATGCAGTTAGAGTCCTTCAGAGGTTATGTTCCGTCTCTCCAGTACGAGACTAGTATATGGAACTTGTTGATGTCCATCATAAACTCTTATAAACTAGCAGTGGAGTTGATTCTTGTCCGTCCGCAGTGGACCTCGCTCTCGAATCTTGGGGACCCCCCCCACACAGTTTGAGATGAATTTCAGGAAAATAACTCTCTGCCACACGCTTGAGGTTGATTCTCTCTGACGCGCCCCACACAAGAACTCGGAGCTTATTCTATTTTTCTACCTATCCCATATTTCTATTTCAATCCAATTTCTCCCATCACCCCCCCTTCGTTATTAATAAAACAATTTTCCTCGCCTTATCTAAGTCCCCTTCGTCTCTCTAAATGTGTCGCCCCCAAACCTCTTTGTGATGTATCTTCGAGTTATGTGTCCCCCCTCTCTCAACAACCATTGCTATGCAGAGATCATTACGTAGAGACAACCGCAGCTCCGTCTATTCCTTCCGTAATGTCCTATTGTTCCTGTCCTTCCAGATATCAGAGTATAAGCTTGTATTCCCAACGCGCCCGTAACCCACCTAGATATTTATGAATCCACGTTAAATAGACGTAGGCGTGTGATAATTATTGTTATACCTCTCCCATCAGTCTGATAGCAATACTAATCTTTGCATCCCTTCATACATTGTGTACTAATGCACCTGATATGTATTCTGTCCCCAACATATAAGTGTGCGTAATACCTAAGTATTTCTTTATCTCATACCAACTGCTGTGTATATCTTCTCCGCATACAATCGCGCCCAGCCCATCACTGTCCCGCTGTTAGAGATGTGTGTATGTGATTTCCCCGGTCGACGGTGTTCTAGTAACAGTGGCTCTATCCCCATGGTCGTCTCCCCGCTTTCTGTTAAATGTTTGTGTTTTCTCTTACTACCTGATTTTATTTATCTGTGATACTGTGTCGTCGTCTCTCCCACCTTCTAGTATTTGTCATACTCTTTAGCCCACTATGCCTTTCGTATTCGATTAATCTCGACGCTTCCCTTCCCTCCCCATACCTGTGCGCGCGCTCGCGCGCGCTCACTCTCTTTTTTCACCAGTTTTTATTTTAAACTCATTCGCGCTCCCTAATTATAATACACAATTTTTCCACCAGATTATTATTTTTTCCCCCCACCATTTATAATCATACACCTCTCCCATCCGCCTGTCTACCACTCGCAGCGCGCGCTCTCGCTTCACTCTTTCGTTCACACACCAAGTGGGCTGTCTTTTATGGTGTATGATAGTATCATATCCCTCACGCAGTGCTAATAAAGATAGTGACCATTGTCTCGGCTTACTCCCACTAGTCAAAGTTTTTGTGGTGTGTGTCCGTGTTGAAATGTACACTATCCGCAGGCGTTAATTCAATACCTGTTTCCCACATACCCTCTAAGAACTTGTTCCTAACAATGTCTCCGCACTTTCTCCTATGTCGATTCCACCATTAAACATGTTGGAGTTCTTAATCCTCACGGCCGCGTCCCGCCACACATGATTGAGATAGTCGGTATTTGTCTGCGTTGTTTATACCTCCATTCTTCGCGACTAACCTAGTATCTCTGTAGTGGAGATTGATCTCTCCCAACCAGCTGTCGCGTCACAGATATTATCATAGCGCCACTGTTTGCGCTTGAGAATGTAGAATATAGGTGTGTGGCACACTCTATACAGTGTGTAATTTGCTTACTTCTGTTTCGTGTTTCACCCGGTGTGTGCATACTGATTCTTTTGAGTCCCCCACATACGCTGGGGCGATTGCATCTCTCTTCTGGGTAAGAAGTGCATCATTCCCTGTTCGGAGTGGTTCTTGTTTTATGTCAGTGTGTGTTGCCTTTTCTTCTCCTGTTTCTCCTTTCTTCTAGGAACAACTCGTGTGCAGCTCTCATGCTTCCCACGTTATACAGAATGTCAGGCCTCTTTGTGGATCTAACTTTCGGAACGCTCCTCCTATGTCCTAACCTCGCAACCCTTGTGCTCTCGCGTATATTTCCACTCTTGGTAATAGTTATATATGTACTATGTTTCACCATAATGTGTTCTGTTGTCTCTCTGTACGCTATCAGTTTACCCCACACTCCCTATCTTCGCCGATAATATATTCTGCAGATGAACTTGTCATGTGTGTTGTGTCTTACGCGCATCCTGAAGACAACATATAAAATATGTGCGCGCCACGGCCATCCATTAAAGGTCGTAAGCGACATGATATTGATCGTTGTCGCGCTGGAGCGTTGCTCCAGCATGTGTCAGCTAGTGTACTCGATAGTTACCTTGCTACCAGTGTGTGAAATCTCGCTTCTCTCGTTTCCGCGTCTCAATGTGTCATCGCCCAAGAGTCACTGCGACTGATACAGGCTGGTTCCACTTTGTCCTACTCGCTGCTGTGCGTACTCTCTTCTTACCTTTATGAATATTCGTCAATTTAGTTTGTAAGTCATCTGAGTGATAAAGGAATCCCTGTACTTCACTCTTCATCTTCAGCCCCAATTGTATCCTGTCATATGTGTGTGTTCTTTTCTCACTCATCTCTCCGTATACAGTCGACGCGGCTCGTGTCTGGTATGATAGACAGTGTAGATAGGCAAAAACTGCCAATGCATGTAATGTCAGCGTCGCGTATAAAATTAGTAATCGTGATGAACACTCTGTGTCATTGTACAGTAGAGGAGGTTCGTCCTTATTATGGAGGGCCGTGATGTAGCGCTCCAAACTTTGTCACCTCATTTGAATGCTGTATTGAAGTCTCGTCATGCTCCTGAGTTAGTAGTGTAATCAATGTTCTCAATAATTCATCGAGAGGAAAGACACTGTGTAAAAATGTCCCTTTTCGGCGAGAGTTTTCCTTGCTCGTGTGTCTGGAGTAATGAGTATGTGTGATTGTTTCGACTCAGTGAGTGTGCTCTTTTTGTGTGCCTGTGTCTGTGCTTGTAGCCTGTGTCCGTGGTGACATAGAAAGTAGGAGTGTTGTGTTCTCGTGTTCAACTGGTGTTCGTGTTTAATGTTTGATATATTGTCCTTGAAATTATGTGTTCGACGCGCTGCTTTTATGGTTATAGATTTTAGATCACTTTCTCTTCTGTTTTGTCTGATAGATTTCTGTGTTGCATATGCCATTTTAATAGATAATAATTGCTCACACAACACTTCTAACACTAATATAAACTGATAGAGATGGGGTCTCAAGATGAATTCGGCATCAGACCCGATGTGCCTCTCTTCTTATACTATAGTAACTATACTGTTTCGTGTGTTCTCTTAGCGTGTCTTAGTAAGAGATATGATGATATATAGAGAATATAGAGAAGAGTAGATGCTGTGTGTGTGTTGTTGAGTTGTGTGTGTGTGTGTGTGAGATGTGTGTGTGTGTAGTGTGTGTACTGTGTTGTGTGTGTCTGTGTGTTGTTGGTGTGTGTCTGTGTAGTGGTGTAGATCCTCTCTCTCCTCAAATTTATCGTGATACTTCTTTCTCCACCTCCATTCATCACTTAATCTATGTCACTGTGTGTGTGTGTGTGTTTGTGTGTGTGTGTGAGTTCTTTGTGAGAAGTGTGTCTCTCTCTGGCTCGCAATTTTCTGCACCTGGATGTCGCGCGCTATAATATTGCGGGACGCCCATTAAATAAATGCGTCGTGTGGTCGTTCGTCTGTGTATATGTGAGTCTAAGGATTGTTCCTAACCTGCTGAGAGTACGTGCTAGTAACTTCTATAATGGCGAGAAAAATATCTGTGTCGGCTCCGTTAATGACGCTAAATCCTCGGTGATCAGGGTCTCCAGATCTCACCTATGAAAATAAGTTCGTCGATGTGTTTCCGAATACTGTCATATCGACTTGTCTTCGAGTGCTACTTGCTTCTCTCGTAACCAGCTGGTACGGCGCGCGAAGCGATGCTCTCTATAATCTCCAGCTATGTGCCCCCCCATATTTGTGTGCTCCTGTCTACTATCTGATGTGTTTCTTTCATGCCACACCCTCGTCTTCCACCTCGACTGTCCTCATCCCGGATTCTGTTAGGTGAGTGTGTGAACATGATCCTGTCGCAGCTTCTCTCATAATGCTGTTCTGCGCCTGTCATGTGGGGTTTCTGCTGCAGCCTCTATCAGTAGTCATGGTGCAGATTGCTCTAAGTTGTCATGCCTTCATTAGAGTGTCCGCGAAGATCTTCTCGTCGAGTGTTAAGCCCCGCCCACCTCAATGATAACATATTAACTTTGAATAGGTCTAATTTGGGAAATATCCGGTCAGTGGGGGGCGGGGTTTAGCCTTTGGTGGGGGGGCTAAACACATTACTCCATGAAATAGATTGACGTGTAATTTTGCTCTAAAAAAACTGTCAGGGGCATTCTTACAGAAAAAAGGGAAACAAGAGCGTGGGAAAACAATGCAGTCTGACACAGTTTGTTGCTTGCCCTACAGCAAGGGGGGGGCAACAAATAATGTACGTGGAAAGGGTTATCTTTAAGCCCAAGGCTAAAAAGTGTTATCTAGTGATCATAAATAACATACCCCGGAACACCCAAAATAATAATGGCAATAAATGGTGGAAATTTAGTGCCCACTGGGCAGGGCGAAAATAGCGGTATCCAAAGAATGATCTAATTTTGTATCATAAAAATACTTTACTGAACCAAGGCCTCATTTCAAAGTGGGATGTAGCAAAGGAAAAAAATTGTTTTGATGTCGGTTTGAAAATAACGGACGTGGTTTCGGCTTGTGGCCTTTATCATGCTGACATATGTAATTGAGGAAAAAAACATACAAAAATAAAGTAATTTTTGACGATTACAATAGAGACCAGAAAAAAAAGGGGGGTAAAGGTAGGAGAAAATAAAAGGGGGAAATATAAGAAACAGGAGATATGGAAGAATAGATTTTAAAAGTAAGATAAATAAAGTAGATCTACTACACGGGCACTATATTAGTTCACCTTGCTGAGTAAAACGGGTTTGGAATAAAACCCCCTTTTGCCATTCCCAAGAACTGCCTCAAATTTCTTCGTAGGCAATTTACGATTTTCTACTAGGTGTTGGCAACGATTTGCATAAATGGTACCAAGGGCCCAAAAAGAAGTGCTGACAGGAAAATATTTTTTCCCCACACCATGACACCCACCACCCACAGCTGTTTAACCGTTGGATACAGAAGGAATTGGATCCATGCTTTCATGTGTTGACGCCAACTTTGGACCCTACATCCCGGAAATTGGTCGCAGCAGCAATAATTCGAGGGGGGGACTCATTCAGAACTGGGCGATCGTTTTTCCAATTCTGTCTACTGTCCAAATTTCGAAGGGGAAGCTTGGGCCAAATTGGGAAGCCTCAGGTTTCCTGTTTTCTTAGGGTTGAAAGGAGTGGGCCCTGGTTGTTTTGCGTTGTATTTGCTGCTGTAGCATGTGCTCACAGTTACGTCCGTTTAAATGTGCGTTTCAGAGGCATCTTTTTTCGCCTACCTTTGGTTGTAAAAAACGGGTGGTATTGGAGTCCACTGTTGGGGGCCTTTTCCGATCGCTCGAAAACAGTCTGCCCAATTTCTCCTTTTGGGAACTCTGGCATTCATAACAAAGGGGGCATTTTTCCGCACAGGGGAGTGCGCTCATGGGATGTTTTTTCCTTTTTTTGGACACATTCTCGGTAAAACCTAGAGAAATGGTTGTGCGTGAAAACCCCCAGGAAGGAGCAGCAGTTTTTGAAATCTCAGACCCAGCCTTTGGCCACCAACAACCATTTTGCCACGTTTCAAAGGCCACTCAATAATCAACCTTTCTTCCCACATTATGATGATCGCGATGGTTTGAAAAAACTGCAGGGGAGATTGTTCTTTGTCCAATGTCTAACATGCCTAAATTGGCCACAGGAGTTGCAGGGCATGTGATTGGCTGATTAGATATTAAGTTGTTTTAAAAGGGAGCAGTTGACCTTATTTAAAGGCCGGGTGGAGTGTTAATTAAGTATATAAGGAGAAAACACTGTGGTAAGGGGTGGAGAGGACAAAAATAGGTTAGATCAGCACCTACTTTGTTGTAAATTTAGGGAGGGGTTTTTTGGAAAGGGGGGAACTGGTCCCCCCCCGCCATTTTTTTTCTGGGTGGGGGAACCGGCCCCCCCCCCACACCCACCCTTTTTAGCCCACTTCATATTAAAAAAAATTATTCCTTTATGAAAAATAGCCCAGGATGAATATTGGTAAGAGGGGAGAAGCAGTAGGGCACAGGAGGAGGAAGAAGTTATACTCCCTTTGCCTCCTATTTTTCTCTGGATTTCTTGGGAAGGACTGAGTAGGTAAAAACAGCCTCACAGTGTCAGTGCAGAGTGAGGTGCTGCGGTGATTTGGTTATGGAGGCAAGGGGGGGGGGGGGGGGGGGTGGGGGGAGTCAGGCAGGGGGCGTTCTACCAATTCAAGTAACGCGCCCTTCACCAGTTCCAGCAACTTGTTCTGTGGCTGTTCTTTCTCTTCCCCAAGGGTTTTCACTTCCATTATGCTCAATGGCACCTCATCGAGAGATGGGAAAGCTCTTTGCGAAATGCCAAAAACTACACCGCAGGAGTACAGGGAGACAAGGTAGGGAGATGGTCAAGGCACCCCCAAAAATATAATGGGCGTTTTGTGTGTGATTGTTAGGGTATGTACTGTATTATGTGTATGATGTGTTTAATTATGTAACAGACCTTGTCGTGTTAAGGCATTGTCATCGTTTTCCTGCACTTTAAGTTGCCCGTGGAATAGGAAAAGTAAAATGGGGCACAGCCAGCCAGATTTTTAGAAGTGTTGACAGGGGCCAGCACCGCAACTTCTAAAAAACAACGGCATATTCGGACAGAGCAATAGTATGTCCCGCTATCTGCGTTGTGAACATACCGTAATGGTACATTCATGAAAATTAATTTGGAATGCAGATTTTCGGGGGGGGGGTAACAGATTGTCACTTTGTGGAATCTGCATTCCAGAAAAGGGGTTTCCCAATCCGGCAGGGGGAAATTAAATGATTTACATTTATTACCAATGTAAAAATCCAGTGTTTCTTGTTTAAGATAAACTCTGAATTTTTATTGGAAGTTTTTTTTCAGGGCGATAAACTGGTCAGTGCCTACAAAAAAAGTTTCTTCGAAGGGCATTCCGCATAACAAAACAACTAAAAGGATAGGGAGGCAGGAAATTCTTCCTTCAGGGCCAGTCTGGGTTCGTTTGTTCCTGTAATTCCTGCGTTTGCAAGCGCCAAAATTGTTTTCCAATCAAGCAAAACGGGGGACTACTTGCCAGTGCAAATAAAACCGCCATGTTGATAAAACACCCTAAAAAGGCATGTTTCCACCACGGCTAAATGGGCCGTATTTTTCGGTCCGTAATTTTCGCGCGATGTGCGCAAATACGGGCTGATAAAACGGCCTTTCATTACGGTTAATTTCACAAGTTCTCTTTAGAGGAAAAAATATGGTATTAACGTATTCTCTCTCAACGCCCGGCGAATTCCGCCGGGCGGGGGAGGTAATTGAACTATTGTCACTTTCTAAGCGGGCGTATTACCGCACTTTAGTAATTGATTGGGGTCTATGGGCCGGCGAAAGTGCGGGGGCCCCGTCCACTTCCCCGGGCTCTTGCCCCCGGGACACACGGCGTTAATTTGAGGGTGTAATTTCCGGGTCCCACTGTTTAAGCCGTTGTGAACCTAGCCTAAAAGTGTGTAGTGGTCTTGTGTTCTTAATATTTTGTAAATACCAACCCAACACAAATTTCGGGTTAACTTTTTCAATGTAGGTTCTTTTGGGTTTACAGATGGGGTATGTAAATAATCTCTGTTAGTACTGTGTGTAATGTAATTCATCTGGGGTACGGTGAATAAAAATGCAGTATTATATTTGGGAGTTTACAGTGGGTTAATGCAGTAATATCTCGGGTAAGTTGAGTTAATTGTTATTTTCTAGGGTATGGTGTAAATAATTCTCTGTTTTACAGTATGTGTTATCTTGTAGTAGTCTTTCTGGGGTACAGTGAGGGATTGCAGTAGTATTCTGGGCTTAAAACTATATAAACTGTATAAACTAATCTCTAGGGTAAGGGTTAATTGTAATTCTGGGTAACCAGGTGGGAAATTGGTAATTCTTTGGGGTAAAGGGTGTTAAATGTTTAGTTAATCTCCTGGAGTATAGTGAGTAATGTAATTATCTCTATGGGGAACGTTGGGAAGTCATGTAATCTTTGGGGTATAAGTCGTGGAATGTTTAGTATTCTTGAAGGGTATTAGTGCAGTAATTTAAATCTCTGGGGTACGTGGGAGTAATTGTTAATTTTTGGGTAAAGGTGGTGTTTATTTAGTAATCTCTGGGTATAGGTGAGAATGTTAAATCTTCTTTGAAGTTATCAGTGTGTATGTAATTCATTGTCTAGGGTTTTTTTTTGTGGTTGTATATATAAAATCATTTTGGGGCCACGGGGAATTGTGCAAGTCATTTCTTAAGTGGGGCAGTTTTGTAATGTAATTTCTTTGTGGTTACCCATTGTGTAAAAAATAAATTCAATTTTTGGTGTATGGGTATGCAATATAAAAATTAACATTTTGGGGGTACATTTTTGTTTGGGGACATTGTTCCTAGGTAATTAGAAGATTGGGTATCTTATCTTTTCCCATTTCTGGAGTGTGTATAACAAATTTATGGAGTTAGTGGATTGGGGGGATGGGGAGGTGTGTAGGTTGATTTTGATGGCATTGCACAAATTTTTTTTCTTTTCCATGTAGAGGGGGAAATATTTATAGGTTGCGGCTAGGTTCAGCTTCATTGCGAGGGCTGCTTTTTAGTCCTAGTCCGGTTCTAAACTTCAGTAATTAGAGAGCCACTGATAACCTTGTGAATTACACCAAAAGTTTTTGCCATAAGGACACCACCCGGACCTGCTGGAGGAGCTCACAGCGGAGAGAAGGGAAAGGAGGGGAAGTGAAATGGAAGTCGAGTGAAAAGGCGCGAGGGAAAATCCGTCCCCCCCACTTTTTGAACCAAAGTTACGCCCCTGAACAGCACTCAGGTAGAATGAATAAGTACGTATGTATCTTACCAAACGAGGAGAGATAGGATAATGCAACACATGTATTGAGTCTAAATAGGATCCAGTATGTGCTGATAAGAATACAAATTGAACATAAGATTATCGGAGGAAATACTGCAAGGCTATATGTAAGTTAGAAATAGGTAAAAATACATATCAAAAGTAATAGAGAAAGATCTCCATAGGAGGTAGAGGCAATGAGTCCACAGAAGTGGAGTAAGGCAAACGCTGGCTGAAGTAAAATGGGGGGTATAGTTATTAGAAGAAAATAACTCGCAAGCAGAAAAAAGGACAGATAGCAGCTAGTTGAACATGAGGTACCTGAGGTAATGGGAGAATCAGGACAGGACGTCCGATGTGTGTGAGGAGTTGCCGGCAAATGCTCGCGGTGCGAGTGTCCGGAAAAAGGCACCCGCGCATGCGCGTAAAGTCCGCGCGTGCGCGGAGGCCAGAAGGAGGCGCCGGTGACCGGAGAGATGCCTGTGTATGTATAGAAATGAATGAAAGAAGCTGCGAACAGGAGAGAAATAGAATAAACTAGAAAAGGAGATAATAAGAAGAGGGAAGCAGAATAAAGATTTAAGGATAGAATGGTAGATAGTTAGGGATCGGTGACAGACTAAATGGATGAGAATAGAAAGAACCATGTAAGAGGAATAAAATGGACATAAGAAAAAGAGTAAAAGACACATAAATAAAGTATAGGTATGAAGGTGTATCAGAAGGAACATATACTAACGATAGATCAGGCATAATGAGTGGTACATCATTTGATCTGTAAAAGAAACAAAATGTATCAGGATATGCAACAGTTTTGTAAACAAAGAATCAACCTGACTCCATATAAACTAGTAGCAGTGAAAGCATTTTATAATGCCTCTAAGACAAATGAATGAGGTATTACTTCAATAGAATGCATAAATAATAAATAAAACAAGAGTATTGTCATCCTAAAAAACCGTCATAGTACATTTAATATCTGACAACATATTCTCGATCAGCACAGGTTCGAGGTGGAAGGGTAATGTATCCAAAAAGTACGTTGTGAGAGTGTGGCTATTTGATTGCCACCACGTCGAAGGGACGGGACTGTCTATCACTGAAATCTCAGTGTGGGGAATGGTTACATTTCACAAAATTGGCGGGTACCGGGAGTGGGGTTTCTTTACAGCGTATGGTTGATTTATGTTTAGAGATACGGTTTTTAACGGCCTGTGTGGTTTGACCCACATATGCCAAACCACAAGGGCATTTTAGTAGATAGATGACAAAATTAGAGAGACATGTATATTGTCCTTTGATGGGGTAACGCTGACCAGTATGAGAATGTGTGAAAAAATGATCCCTTAGTGACAGAAGAGCACTGTGCACAACTTAGACAAGGGAACGTACCCTTTTTGGGGGTGGTTAGTGTCATCTCTCTAGTCTGTGTACGCAGTGACCCCACGTCTGCTCTAATAAGATGGTCCTGTAAATTCCTATCCCTCTTATAGCATTGTAAAGGGGGATACTTGAATATTTCGATTTGAGGTATGAATTAGACAAGATAGACCAGTGTTGACGTATAATTTGTTGAATTTTCGGAGTAAAGGGATGGGGTTTCAGGATAAGGGGTACACGTTGTAAGGTTGACTGAGATTTCTGAGTTAAATGATTAGGACGAAAATCGTTGTCATTGGTATGTGAAAGACTTTGTTGCAAGAGGCGTTGTGGATAGCCACGTTCTAAAAACCGATTGGACATCTCTTGTATACGAATTTGGCGAGTCTCAGGTTTTTCTACAATGCGAGTAACCCGACTAAACTGTGAACGAGGCAAAGATTTTTTTGTATTTGGTGAATGATTACTCTGATAGTGAAGCAGGCTGTTGCGATCAGTGGGTTTTTTATACAGATCAGTAGACAGGTTGCCTTGGGAATCAGAACTAACAATAGTGTCCAAAAAATTGATCTGTTGAGTATTGTAATGTAGGTTGAACTGTAGGTCTGGGAGGACCGAATTAATGTAGTGATGGAAGTCCAGGAGTGATGATAGAGAACCTAACCAAATACAGAATATGTCATCAATGTACCTGAGCCAGATTATGGCATGTTGCAAATATAGAGGATGATCATAGATATGGTTGCGTTCGAATATGGCCAAAAGGATGTTGGCATATGGGGGCGCTACATTGCTACCCATGGCTGTACCTTTGCATTGAATGTAGAATTGATCTCCAAAAAGGAAATAGTTTTTATGTAGAACCAGAGACTGGAGATTAGTGCAGAAGTGAATCGCTTCAGGTGTGAAATCGTGAAGTGTTAGAAATTCATTAACAGCTCTAAGTCCCTCAGTGTGATTAATGGACGTATAGAGACACGTAACATCCCAGGTGACAAGATAATGTGGTGTCCTAACTGGGGTAATGGCTCTAATCTTCTCCAAGAAATTCCCTGTATCCAACAGGGAAGAGGAGACCGTGTGAACTAATGGTGTAAGTATTTTCTCCAAGAGGATTGAGAGAGGTGAGAGAATGGAATCTATAGAGACCATTATTGGTGACCTGGTGGTTTGAGTCCTTGTGAATTTTCAGTAAAATATAAAATACCGGTATGATAGGATGATGATTAATAAAAAAATCCCCCATGCGGGTATCAATGGTGCCTAAGGCTAGGTAATGTTGGACCCTGTCTTGGATGAGGTGACTAATAGTACTAGTGGGATCTCTTGTTACTGGTTTATATGTCGTTATATCGGACAATTGCCGTTCTACTTCGGTAAGGTACATAGATCGCGCCGCCTTTGTCAGCTGGTTTTATGATGATGTCGTCAAGATTGCAAAGGTCTCTTATCGCCTGTTTCTCTAATTTTGTTAAGTTAGAGCGATATTGCAATTCACCTGAAGTGATGTGTGGCATAAGGGTTGATATGTCCTTTTGTACCAGTTGAATGAAAGTTTCCACCGGGTGGTAACGAGTTGGTGGGTTGAAATTAGATTTAAGTCTAAGGTTTAAGTTTGAAATGGAGAAGTAGGATTGTTGTCCCTGATTGTGTTTTGGAAACTCTATCCGGTAAATTATCAAAATGAACTTTTAAACGTATAGACCAAAAAAAGCGATGTAAATCTTCCTCTAAAGTAAAGGTATCAAATGTGGGGCAGAAAGATAATCCCTTACTAAGTAGAGACATTTCGGTATGGGTTAGGTTGCGTGACGAGATGTTGTATACGAGTGTTAACCCACCTCTGACCTTGTCGGTACACGAGGTGGTGGTCCTCCTCCTCCCCCTACGTATGTGTCGTGTCGGTGAGGACGTCTGGGTCGTCTTCCTCCCCGTCCTTTTCCTAAAAAAGGAGCTCTATTGGAGGGGGGGTTTACTTTTTTTATTATTTTGTGTTTTCTTTCTTTAGTGAAGATGGAGCCATCTTTTGCTTCATCCTTATTATTATGATGCCAAAGTATGTCATTAGTGCTATTTTGTACTTTCATTGCTTAGTACTTTTCTTATTTGTACTAATGATGCCTTATATTATTTCTTTGTGTATCAAGTGGTATCTCATCTATTGGACGGTTATTGTATGTTTTTGTTATTGTAAAATTTAATAAAAATTATGTTTACCAAAAAAAAAAAAAAAGGAGCTCTAGTGGTTGTGTTAGACAGGTCACTATCCGACCCAGAAGATGGAGGACGAGAGGAGGATTGAGACGATTCTTGCCACCTATAAACGGTGTCATTCAAATAGTCCTCCATATCACGAAGAAGTTTATTACACTTCTTCTGTTCATTGTGGAGTTTGAAATCGGAGATTGTTTTGTCTTTTAGAGTAGTCCACTCTTCCGGGGTAGTTTTGTGCATGACCATTTACCTTTATTATAAAAAGTAGTTAATGACCAGAACATTTTTTGTAGTTTGTGCCTCCTTGTGTTTCAACAGTTGTAACTTTTTATTTTTTCGATGACGCAGTTGTATGAGGTCTCGTTTTATTCGAGACAAGTTGTTCTTTATGGGGGAATAGTTTAAATTCACTTATATATAATTGCAGAAAATTTTTTTACAATTTTTTTTTTATTCTTTTGTTTTTTTACATTTTATTTTACACCATTCACATTTCACACTTAATAACTGGTTAGATTAATTCTACAGGTTATTATGGTCGTGTGGATACCTAATATGTGTAGGTTTTTTTTTGTGTGTGTAATGTATGCACATTTATTTTTTATTAAATATTTATATTTATTTTATTTTTTTACACTTTTTTTATGTTTTTTACTTTTTTTTAAATCCTATGAAGGGAGAATAGTTTTACTTTTTTTTTTTTTTTTTTTTTACAATTGGTAATGTATTAGCATATTCATATATGCTAATACATTATAATCTGTGTCAGTCTGACACAGGCAGCAGTCAGGGGAGCACACAGTCTGCCCTGGTCACTGGCTTCTTACACAGACAGCCCTGGGGCTACTCTAGGTCTTCTGACTGTGCAGCCATTCCCCGGGCTCTGTCAGGTCACCGGGAGTTCCGATCACCCAACAGAGCAGGGAAACCCTTTGATTGTGCTGCGGTGACGATCCGCCGCAATGAAAGGGTTAAAGCACCGGGGAGCGGAGGTTCCCCCACTCCCCGGTGCTTGCAGGAGCTGTGCTGGGATCAATGCTGTGTAGTACAGCCCCATTCCCAGCGCTGCTGTGGCAGCGCAAACTCCGATATCTGCAGCAACCCCAAAAGACGTCACTGCAGACAAACGAACCGCACCAGCCAACGCCAAAAGACGGGGGCGGTTGTTAAGGAGTTAAAGTGACACCAATAGACTCCAATCTAAACTAAGAACCGTACACTGTGTGCTATCTTTAAAGGCAATGTCACAAATGATAAAACCAAAAACTGATACATAGTCTTGTTTTCTTAACCATTTTTTATTGTCTGCATGGAATTTTTTTTTATTTCTGTTGTCTGTATATGATTATGGGGTCGGCCATCTTCCCTGAGCTTCTTTTAACAGCATTTAGAAAGATGCTTTACAGCAGCTTCATGGACATGAGATCCTGTGGACAGGAGCAGACTCAATGACTTCTATGGGTGTTGTGGGCGTGCTCTCTAACTAGGAAGTCATTTTGTTAGGAGGAGGAGACTGGGAATGTGTCCATCACTTCTTGTGAATGGTGGATCCTGTGAATAAGAGCTGAATATGAGCTTACACACTGACTTCTATAGGAGAATGTTGTGGGCATGAAATGTGACCTGGGAGTAAGTCATTGTGCAGGGAGGAGTAGGAGGTGAATTGTGACCTTCACCTTTTTTGAATGTTGAATCCTGAGAGCAGGAGATGACTCATTGACTTCTAAGGGAGAGTGTTGTGGGCATGCTCTGAGACCAAGGAAGATGTCATTGTGTAGGGAGTGAGATATGGTGAGCTGTGATCAATTATGAATGGTGGATCCTATAAACAGGACCTAATACAATGATATGGGAGAGTGTAGTGGGCATGCTCGGTGAATGGGAAATAAGTCATTGTGTAGAGAATAGGACATGGTGATCTGTGATCAATTATGAAAAATTATCAACAGGTGTTTGATCCCTGAATTTAAACCGTCCTCCTCATCCTGCTGTTCACATTATGACATCATGAGACCAAGACAACACCTTACAACTGATCAACAGCACCTCGCCATTGCCAGGCTTTAACCAGGAAGGCCTCAAACGGAAGTGGCCACTGAGCTTAGAGGGTCACAGACTGTCATCAGCAGGTTGTATCAGATACAGAGAGACTGGAGGAGTCACAGAAAGGCAAAGAAGTGGACGTCCTTTGTCTCCATGACACACTGATGAGCGCTTCATTGTAACCAATGCCCTGTGGAGCCGGATGATGAATGCAGCAGAACTCCAGGCAGGTTTAAGGGAGGAGAGAGGCACCAAGTTTCATGTTAGACCATTCGTAACCATTTCCATCAGTGTGGTCTGCCTAGTAGACAACCTGACCCCCCCCGCAGGCACAGTCAACACCGTCTTGCATCGCCCCTGGTGCTTCTAATCCCGTCGAGGGACCAGTGCTCCTCAGTGCTGGTCAGTAGTGAAAGTCAATAATGAGTGCTATGCATCAGCAGGTCAGGTATTCTTGCTGGACGTTTAGCACGCAGACCACACTGATGTAAACGGTTACAAATGCTCTGACCTAACACTAGGTGCCTGTCACCTCCCTTAAATGTGCCTGGAGTCTCTCTGTATCCCTGATACAACCTGCTAATGACACTCTGTGACACTCTGAGCTCAGTGGCCACTTCTGTCTGAGAACATCCTGCTTGAAGCCCTGCAATGGCGAGGGACTGCTGATCAATTGTAAGGTGTTGCCTTGGTCTCGTGATGTCACAATGTGAACAGCAGGATGAGGAGGACGGTTTAAATCCCAGTTCAAATTGATCCCCTAAATTTATTGGGCGATTCAGGGATCAAACACCTGTTGGGAATTTTTCCATTAAGCTCCTTGTTAGAGATCAGCGAGTTGTGCAGAAATTCCTGAAACATTGAACAGTTTGAAGTGCGCATCTAAAGTTAAAGGGGATGTATCGCTTCATCAGTTCGTGTGTTTCCTTGTACTTTGTTTCTCAGCACTTCAAATCCAGGGGCATTTCTTCCCCTCCCAGCTGGGTGTTTCTTAACTGAAGGGGGATGGCATCACCACCACCCCTCCCCCCCTTCACTGTTCATGCCCGCTCCCGAGTCAGTGTGCTCTTCCCCCCCTCTCTGAGTCCCCATGTCACATGTCACTGTGTCGTTCCTCTCCCTATGCAGTCTTATTTTGTAAGAGCTGTTTACATACCACAGCCCTGCATTCAGTCTAGACAATCTTCCATGAACTCAGAGCACTGATCTCTTCTCCTCTCACAGATGGAGGTTTGTTACAGTTGAATCCAGTCTTCTATGAACTCATCCAGGGCAGCACAGATCTGTCTCCCTTCTTTGTTTACATACAGCAGCATTAGGCACCGAGACACAATTCTGCTGTTTTCTGATTGTCAAAGCAACTGCAGTGTTACTGAGGAGCTGCTGGCTGTGCAGAGTGAAATGCTGCCGGTCCCTTATTCTGAGTGAGAGAGGCAGGAATGCGCGCTCCTAAGAATACGACCGGGGGCCAGACAGAATGTATATTAGTAGAGCCGTCAGCCAATTAAATAAAAGGAGGCGGAATCCGGCCGGCACTGGGGAAAAGTGTTTACACAAAATGAAGATAAGGGAGACAGTGAAAACAAGACAGCTTTGCTAATGATATCCAATTGCAAAGTTGCTTGTTTTTACTGTCCCCTTTTTCTGAAGACCATTTAATGTAATGATACAACCCCTTTAAGATTTAGTTAATGTCTAAAAAATTTCAAGAAATTTTATGTTCATCCTGAAATTTCAACCGGGTCAAGTCAAATATCCAGAACTGTTAGTGAGTTCACATAGACACAGTCATACACACATACTGTGAATTTCTGCACATCTACACATAGTTAGACACAAATGTGTGTGTTTGTGTATTTTTACACGGATTTGAATTTCATCAGAAAATTGGAGCAAATCAGATAATAAATTGTAACCTCCAGCTAAAAGTTCTAAATAGAACTGAAAAAGAACAATGGGTCAAATAGGTGGACGACTTCCTGTAAGAAACAGCTTTTTATTTGATGCTGCATATCTGGTTCTGTTTTGTGATTAACATGTGATTTAGCTGCTCAGTGGAGTAAGATCCGTCAACAGCAGCCAGCCAATAACAATTAGTAAACATAGCAAAATGTTACCATAACAAATAACATTCACTCAAAGAGAAAAGCTTCATGTTACTGTTCAAACTTCTTTATTTCTGTATAACATCACATCACAGCACTTAAAGGGGATTTGCCAAGACGCACTTACCTAGCTCCTGTCAGCATGATTTGTATACATCCTGCTTTTGTGCTGAGTCATGAAGCTGCAGAGGAGAGAGGGTGGGGGCGAGTGAGGAGTGAGGAATCCAAGGGAGCGTCTCAAAACTTAAGTGAAATAGTAAACAGTACAAGAGTGGATTCTCAATACAGCAAGACACAGCCTCAGACTGCACTGTCAGGAGGAGCCTCATCTGCTAAGAAGCTAATGTAAACAAATCACGGAGCTGAAAGAGAGAGAGACACACAGCCAGAGCACAAAGCTGCATAAGGGATCCTGTGACATGTTCACTGAAATAATCAAACTATAACTTGTGGATTCTGTGTACAAAAGACAACACCTATTCTCCACAGCAGCTTGAAAGCTTCTTCATGTTCTCTGTCATCAGATAAAGCAGGGATCTAATCACACTACAACTAGTTTATTCTGTATACAAAAGAAAACATATTGCTACCCGGTGCCTTAAAAATTTCTGCAGCTCAGTCTCATCAGATAAGAAGCTTTCTCTGCGCAAGCCCGGCCAGCAGACAGCAGCTCTTGTCAGGTCGTATCTAATAGAAGCTTTGAAGTAACCAAGGCAGTAAGGCGCCTGTAGCTCTCTGACTGCAATTTTTGTAATCACATATATTTAGAAAAGTGATTAAAAACCCATTTTGGAGGATCCCACGTCAACATTACATCGTGGCAAAACCCCGTTAAGCGAATGTTTACACATATTTATAACAGCTGCATACACTGTGGCGCTGTGCAGAGATTGCCATCGCTCACATTGGTCCCTGGCCCCAATGGAGCTCACAATCTAATTCAATATAACTGACATCAGAGAGAATCAAACTCCACAGGAGAATTGACCTATTAGGGTCCAGCAAGATGTTGGATGTGACCTGCGCAGTGTTTGAGGGTCCAAGACTGAAATGATTACACATAGAATGAAGTAAATTATTTCACTGTGAAGATGATGAGAATTCAGAGGAGATTAAAGCCACAAAATCAGCTTATGAGGCATCAAAGAGTCAATGGAAACGTGGTTTTATGTGGAGATGTAGCAGAGCCGGGTTTGTGTCTGAGCAGCAGTAAGGAACATCCATGACACCCACTCTGGCCTTTAACCCCTTAACGACCCTGGATGTATGAGTACGTCCCAGGGCCGCTAAGGGGCTTTGCAGGGGGGATCACTCCGCGACCCCCTCGCACAGCCGCTGGGTGTTAGTGGCTGATCGCCGCTAACACCCAGCAGTCACAGCGCCAGCGGATGGCATCACCCGCTGGCACTGTTTAACCCATCAGACACCGCTGCAAAGATGGCCGCGGCGTCTGACTGAATGACGATCGGTGCCGCGCACCGACCATCAGGGTCATCGGCACCGCCACAGCATAGCTGCAGCGATCCAACGAACGGACACGGCAGTGGGGAGCCCTGTGAAGGCTCTCGTCACTGCCATGTCCAGGTTTGCCCCACTTCTGGCCGTAGACAGGAAGTGAGGAAACCGCCATCTTGGTACATTCTAATGCATTGTCTATGCACTGCATTAGACTGTATCAACAATCGCGCCCCCTAGTGGTCAAGCACCATAGGGGGACTTAATGTTACAGTGGGAAAAAAAAATAAAGTTTTGAAGTACAAAAAAAAAAGTATTAAAAGTTCAAATCACCCCCCTTTCCCCATTTTACAAATAAAATCATTAAAATAATAAAAAGTTACACATATTTAGTAAGGTATGCACAATTATTTTTTATTAAATATTTATTTTTATTTTTTCCATTTTTATGTTTTTTACTTTTTTAAAAAATCCCCTGAAGGAAGAACTGTTTTACTTTTTTTTTTTTTTTACACTAATGCTAATACATTATCTGTGTCAGTCTGACACAGGCAGTGATCAGGACAGTTCACAGTCTGCCCTGATCACTGGCTTGTTACACAGACAGCCCTTGGGCCACTCTAGGTCCCCAGAGCTGACTGTGCAGCCGTTCCCTGGGCTCTGTCGGATTACCGGGAGTCCCGATTACCCAACAGAGCAGGGAAACCCTTTGATTGCGCTGCGGTGACAATCCGCGGCAATCAAAGGGTTAAAGCACCGGGGTCATTTCACGTCACTCAAAAAATGGAATAAAAGTGATCAAAAAAGTCACATGCATTCCAAACTGCTAGCGATAAAAAGTACACTTCAGCCCGCAAAAAATGCCGCCTCACTGACGTCCATAGGTGTTAGTACAAAAAAGTTATTGGTCGCACAAAATGGCGGCGCGGCGCAAATTTCAAAATGTGAAAATATTTGTAATTTTTTTTTTTATGGTACCAAAACATAACGGAAACCCTACATGTTTGGTATTGCCGGATGCGGATCAACCTGTAGAATACAGAGAACTCATCATTTTTACTGAAGATTGAACGCCGTAAAAGCAAAACACCTGGAAACATGGCGAAAATACGTTTTTTTTCACAATTTGTCCCACTTGGAATTTTTTCGCGGTTTCCCAGTACATTCTATAGTATGGTGAATAACACCATTAGAAAGTCCTCATATGTCTATGTAGGTGGAAAAATAAAAAAGTTATGGCTCTGGGAAGGCGAGGAGGGAAAAACTAACGTGTCAACAAAAAAAAAAACGCCGGGTCCTTAAGGGGTTAAAACCAAATAAATTTTTTAAGGGGTGGAGCTTAGCAAAAATGGGTGTGGTCTCATTTTGCACAACACATTTACTAAGGTTTGTGACAAATAGTGGCACACAAACCAAAAATCCTTTCCAGTGATTAAGTTCGGGACAACCCAAAACCATTTTTAACAATAATCAATGATAAAAGTTAAAGTCGGTCAGCAAGTCAGGTTGGTCGTAGATCCTATACTGTAGCTGAAGAGAGAAAAAAAATCAGAGGGGACGCTCCTATGGTAAAGTACGTCTGTACAATAATACAGTGTATACAGTGAACAGCAGTGTGCGGGCTCACCTGATAGAGTTGTGCAGCTGATTTAGAGGCAAAACTCACATAAGCATTTACAGGACTCGATGTGAGTCTCTCAGCGGCAGCCGTGGGTCTCCTCTCCGAAGCTTTAAGAATCGCAGCAGCGGGCGTGCACAGTGGAAGACAGAAGTAAAAGCCCGGGCCCCGGCGCTCGTCTATTCAAACCTCCGAGAGGCAAGGAATATTGCTAAAAAAAAGGTTTTATTAAGTGTAAAACAAACTCTAGAACAGAGCTAAAACCTTATAAAAACATAAAGAAATAAAATCACTCTCGATAAATAAAATCACCGGCGCTACCTCAGGAATTGTGATTGGAAAATTGCCGGGAAAGACCGTAATTTAAATTACATACAAGCATCTCATTGGACAACGGTAACCAGCCAATCAGACTGTGAGCGATGGCAAGCCGTTATACTCCATGGGATACATTCGACCAATCAGATAAAAGGCGGTACAGTTTAAAATACAGGAATAGGCATAAAAGAGTCCAGTGATTGGCTAAGAAGAAAGGGGCGTGGCTCGTTCAGCCAATCGGGAGGCGAGCTACTCCTCTCCATTATAGTCTATGGGGAGAAATGGACCAACGATAGAACGAGATGTTCGTATCATTATAGTGTATGGGGAGCAATGTGGTGATGTGATTGGTTAGTAAAAAAGGTGCTATACTTTAGCTGCATACAGCCTTCCCCGACTAAACTATTCAAAGTAGTATGACAATGTATTTATGAAGGGTGTTGGGAGGCTACACTAAAGTCTTAGACTTTCTTTGTTGCCCATAGCCACCAATCAGAGCCCAAAGCAATCAGAGCCCATAACGACCAATCAGAGCCCATAGCAACATATCAGAGCCCATAGCAACCAATCAGAGCTCACAGCAACCAATCAGAGCTAATAGCAACATTCAGAGCTCATAGCAACCAATCAGAGCCCATAGAAACCAATCAGAGCCCATAACAACCAATCAGAGCCCATAGCAACTAATCAGAGCCCATAACAACCAATCAGAGCCCATAGCAGCCTATCAGAGCTCATAGCAACCAATCAGAGCCCATAACAACCAATCAGAGCCCATAGCAACCAATCAGATCCCATAGCAGCCTATCAGAGCTCATAGCAACCAATCAGAGCTTATAGCAGCCTATCAGAGCCCATAACAACCAATCAGAGCCCATAGCAACCAATCAGAGCCCATAGCAGCCTATCAGAGCTCATAGCAACCAATCAGAGCTCATAGCAGCCTATCAGAGCCCAAAGCAACCAATCAGAGCCCATAGCGACCAATCAGAGCCCATAACAACCAATCAGAGCCCATAGCAGCCTATCAGAGCTCATAGCAACCAATCAGCGCTCATAGCCACCAATCAGAGCCCAAAGCAACCAAACAGAGCCCAAAGCCACAAATCAGAGCCCATAGCAGTCAATCAGAGACTATAGCAACCAATCAGAGTCCATAGCAACCAATCAGAGCCCATAGCAACATTCAGAGCTCATAGCAACCAATCAGAGCTCATATCAACCAATCAGAGCCCATAACAACCAATCAGAGCCCATAGCAGCCTATCAGAGCCCATAGCAACATATCAGAGCTCATAGCAACCAATCAGAGCCCATAACAACCAATCAGAGCCCGTAGCAGCCTATCAGAGCCCATAGCGACAAATTAGAGCTCATAGCAACCAATCAGAGCTCTTAGCGACCAATCAGAGCCCATAGCAGCCTATCAGAGCCCATAGCAGCCTATCAGAGCTCATAGCAACCAATCAGAGCCCATAACAACCAATCAGAGCCCATATCAACCAATCAGAACCCATAGCAACCAATCAGGACCCAGCTTTCATTTCATATAGTTCTCTGAAGAAATTAACGGGGAGCTCTGATTGGTTGCTATGAGCTCTGATTGGTAGCTATGGGCTCTGATTGGTTGCTCTGAGCTCTTATTGGTTGCTTTGGGCTCTGATTGGTAGCTATGGGCTCTGATTGGTTGCTATGGGCTCTGAGTGGTTGCTATGGACTCTGATTGGTTGCTATGGGCAACAAAGAAAGTTTTGGACCTAGTTTTCATACATGTCCCCCCTAGTTTTTTCTATGAGTTGTGAGAAGCAGGGGAAAGGAGGTGACCATTTTCCGCGCTCGCCTCTCTCACTAGTGATTGTCCTTCTTCAAGGCAAAATGAGTAGAAAAGGAGTGAATATTCTTTACCTTCATGAAGGACCATAAGGAAGATCTTCTGCCGCACAGAGAAGACGATGGCCATGGATCCTCTGGATGTCCGTGCTCTGCAGACAGCACTTGTGAGAGCAGCTCCATGACAGGCTACGGAGAGGTCCCGGTCAGAGAGCTGCTCCCCGAAGCCCCACCAGCTGCTTGGACCAACCTGAGAGCACTTACCTGACAGCGGGCGGACTGAGCTGCTGCCGCCCTCTGGCCCTTATATGTCCTCCCCGTGGACAGGCAGCATTCCTGGTTGCCAATAGTGTGGTTACCAAGCCTTGCACCGGAGCCCTGTACACAGTGATGACCCGGGGACAATACCTGTCAGGGCCCTATGTAATCACTGCTGAAGGTCGTATGATGGACGGGTCATGACTGAGGCTGCTTCTTTGTCTCCATTGACTTTGCACTTTGTCTCTGTTTTCATTTCTATTGTCTATTATAAGCTCGGAGAAAGCAGAGGACTCCATACAGACGGGTCAATGGATTGGGACAGAAGTATTCAGATCCTTCTGCACCTTGGCAGTGGTTCACATTGTCCCCCTCCAGGCCATGAACTGAAAGGGCTAGGCACATTTCAGGTATTCTATTAATACGCCCAAAATATCTGAGGGATTAAAAAGGCTGTTCTGCAGCTTCTGGCTCCCACTTCCTGTTCAGGCTGTGGGTGGTTCTACAGCTTTATGCTCCCACTTCCTGTTCAGGCCGTGCTTAGTTCTAGAGCTTGAGGCTCCCACTTCCTGTTCAGGCTGTGGATGGTTCTACAGCTTCAGGCTCCCACTTCCAATTCGTGCTGTGGGTGGTTCTATAGCTTCTACCAACCAATTCCTCTTCAGGCTCCTTGTTCAGACTCCTCCTTCCTGTTCATGTTGTTGGTGGTTCTACAGCTTCAGGCTCCCACTTCCTGTTCAGGCGGTGGTTGGTTTTACATTTCTCTCCCACCCCCTGTTAGGTTTTTGGGGTTCTACAGTTTCAGGCTCCCATTTCCCGTTCATTTTTGGGGGGGTTCTACAGCTTCATCTCCCATTTCTTTTTCAGGCTGTGGAGGGTTCTACACTTCAGGCTCCCACTTTCAATTCGTGCTGTGGGGGGTTTTTATAGTTTCCCCAAACCAATTCCTTTAGGCCCCTTTTTCAACCCTTTTCCCTGTTCTTTTGTGGGGGTTTTACACTTCGGGCTCCCATTTCCGTCAGGCTGTGGTTGGTTTTACATTTTTCATCCCCCATTCCTGCATTTGGGGGCGGTTCTACAGTTCAGGTCCCACTTCCTGTTCGGTTGGGGCGGTTCTACAGTTTCAGTCTCCCACTTCCTTTTAGGCTGTGGATGGTTTTACGCTTCGGGGCCCCCCACTTCCTGTTCAGGCTTTGGTTGGTTCACATTTCAGGTCCCATTCCTTTCAGCTGGGGTTTTGGTTTTCTACAGTTTCAGGCCCCCATTTCCCGGTTTTCAGGTTGTGCTTGGTTCTAGAGCTTTAGGCTTTATTTCCCGTTCGGCTGTGGGGGGTTTAAAAGCCCCCAGGCCCCTACTCCTGTTCAGGCTGTGGATAGTTCAACTTCTGGCTCCCACTTTTTATTTAGGCTGTGACGGTTCTACAGCTTCGGCTGCCCCTCCTTTCAGGCGTAGTGTTCAAAGCTACGGGCTCCCTTCCTGTTTGGCTGTGGGGTTTACCTTCGTCTCCCAGCTGGACGTATCTACACAGGACGACATTTCAGCTTTGCTATTCCCAAACAACCTGATAAAGGGACATTTCTTTCCAATGTTTTAATCATAAGGCGAAAGGGTACAGGCTTTAAAAGGGTTTAATTTTTTGTCAGTATAAAAACAAAAAATCCTGTGTGCTATAAATACAGATGGTGCACACCTGGTGACAGGGCTGGGAGAAATGAGAGGAAAAGAGATGGTCTTAACCTAGAGAAGCTTTTGTACACAAAGCACAGATAAGACCTCCACCACTCTTAAACCCAAGCAAATCAAAACAGAAATGCATTTGTAATAGTTTTTATTCACCTTTACCCCCTGGTCAAAATTTTTTTTAGCTCTTTATTTTTTCCTCCCTGTCTTCCAAGAGCCATAACCTTTTCATTTTTCTATTAAAAAAAAAAACGATTTTTTTTTTTTTTTTATCTTCCACCTCTGGACCGAAGTGATGGAGCATTTTTCGTGGGCTGAAGTGTACTTTTTATTGGCACCACTTTGGGATACAGGCAACTTCATTATTATCTTTTATTCCAATTTTTGGGGATTAAAACCAAAAACCCCCCCAATTTTGGTTTTTTTTCAAATTTTTTTTCTCTTTTGTTTAGCACATGGGTAAAATGTTAAGGACTAGGAGTGATGACCCCGTTTAATAACCCCTTCTGACTACTCAAATTCATATGTCAGTAAGAGGCATACATGGCAACTCCCCCCGTTTTGGGGACCCGGGGGGGTTCTTAAAGACCGCAGGCCGGAGTTTGCTCTGGCCCCCCGGCCTTTTTCTACAGGCGGGGGGGGGGCCCCGCCCCCAAAAAGGGGGCGCCCAGCCGCACAAGTCATTCAGCACTGCAGCTAGCGCTGTTTTACGGGGAGGCAGCAGGATTGTTCCCCTCTGCCTTCTCCCCTAAAAGTACAGTCCCCGGTGTGCACTTACTACGTTCATCGCCAGGGATGTACCAGGGCTGTACTCACATCCCCTGCGACCAATTTTTTTTTGGTGGAGCCGCTGTGGCCCCGGGATTTTATGGGGGGGACACACAGGGAACCTGGGAGGGAAGTAGTTTTAATTTTTTATTTTTAAATTTGCTTTTGGGCCCTACGGTGAAGGGGGGACTACCTGGGTGTAAGGGGGGAAAACCGGCTACAAGGGCCCCTACCGGGTACAAGGGGGCATTTCCCTTTGGGCTACAAGAGGGCACTACCTGGCTGTAAGGGGAAACTACCTGGCTAAAAGGGGGGGTTCCTATTGACGAACGGCACTACCGGGATGTGGGGGCCCACTGGCTACAAGGGGCATCTACCGGGCTACAAGGGGGCATTTCCCTGGCGAAAGGGGGCATCTCCCCCGCTAAAAGGGGGCTCCCCCGGGCTACAAAGGGGGCACTACCTGACTGAAAGGGGCTCTACCTGGCTGAAAGGGGGTTTTCTTTTCGGGTTACAAGGGGCATTTTACCTGGTTTAAAAAGGGGGGCTTCTCCCGGGTTTGAAAGGGGGGCCACTACCCTGTCTATAAGGACACTAACGGGCTACAAGGGGCATCTCCCCTGGCTGTAAGGGGGCACAAAACCGGGCTAAAAAGGGGGAAAAACTCCGGGGATAAAGGGGCTTTTTAACCGGGAAAAAAAGGGGGTTACTACCTCAAAAGGGGGCACTACCGGCTTTAAGGGGCACTACCGGGAAAAAGGGGGGAAATTTCCGGTTAAAAAGGGGGCATGTACCGGGTAGGGGGGCAACTACCTGGCTAGTTGGAGCAACAACCTGGCTTTCTTCCAGAGTCATTATGCAGTCAGGCGGAGTGGGTGTGGCTTTTTCGAAGGGGGCGTGGTGCACCAACAAAATGATTTTTTGCCACGGCGTGCTACGCACGCCACCCCTTCTGTTCTCCCACTTTCCCACTTTCAAAAGTTGGCAAGTATGGATTAAGGTCACACCTGTCCAGAACTGGGGTCCCCCAACCTCAGTCCCACATGGTGTGGAGGACGCAGGCAACCTCTGTCCCTGCTCTATCCCTCTCATATGGGAGGGTTTCACTTTAAGCATTTGTTTTTTGAGTTTTTACCCAGCCCTTGGGAGTTATTTGGGGGTTTTAAAAGCTCACGGTTTGGGTGCATGAGTGACAGAAATCACAGACCTAACATCATAAAGCAATAAACATTAATAATCCTCAACGCCTGGAGTCATAGTAATAAATACCAGATACAAAACCCTAAAAAACTATTTTTCTAAAAGTTGTGCTGCACAAAAGAAGATCGGGATAAAAAGGGCAAATTTTTGTTACTTGTGTTCAAGGGGTTTTCCCCATCTTGTAACTTCTGGGTTTTGAGGCGACCGAAAATTTTTTCTATGGGGGGTTTTCCCAAAAACAAACCCCCAAATGTGAGCTGGGACCAAGCCCCGAAATTTAAAAGATTTCTCAGTTTTTAATTTTTGCATAGGAAAAGTTTACCAAACAGGTAAAACCCCAATATGAAATTTAAAAGGGGCTTATATACAATCGCCTCACATTATTATGACCACCATCCCAAAAAAGGACGCACTAACGGGCAGGGAATGAAACCCAATAAGGGCCTGGTAGGTTTTCACAAGTATCTGGAGGGGGATGCAACTCCCCAAACTGCTGGGGGGCCAAAAGCCAACACCCCCATCCAAAGGGGCCCCCAGCTCTGGAGGGTCCATAGAAACCCAAAACCTCCATCCCGGGGGGCCCCCAAGCTGCTGGGGGGGGCCATAGAGCCAACCCAACCTCCAAGGGGGCCCCCAAACTGCTGGGAAGGGGCCAAAGGGGCCCAAAACCACAAACCCGGGGCCCCACCTGTTTGGGGGGGCCATTTTAAACCAAAAACCACCCCTTTCCCGGGGCTCCCCCAGCTGCTGGAGGGTCATAGAACAACACCCAACCCTTTCCCCGGGGCCCCCCCAGTCTGGAGGGGCCCTTTGAGCCCAAAACCACCCCCCAGGGGGTCCCACAGCTGCTGGAGGGGGCCCTTAAAGCCCACCACCATCCCGGGGGCCCCACAGCTGCGGGGGGTCCCCTAGAGCCAACCCCCACCGGGGCCCCCCGCTGCTGGAGGGGCCAAAAGGGGCCAAAAAAACCACCATCCAAAGGGCCCCCCAGCTCTGGAGGGGGGCCTTAAAAGCCCAAAACCAATCCAGGGGCCCCAATGCTGGAAGGGGGGCCAAAAAGCCAACCCACCCTCCCGGGGCTCCCCCAGCTTTGGGGGGTCCAAGAGGCCCAACACCACCATCCCAAGGGGGCCCCCAGCCTGGAGGGGCCCCTAGGCCCAAAAACCAAACCAGGGGCTTTTCCCACAGCTGCTGGGAAGGGGGGCCCTAGAGCCAACAAACCCCCAAACCAGGGGGCCCACACGTGGAGGGTCCATTTGACCCAAAACCACAAACCAGGGGACCCCCACAAACTGTGGAAAAGGGGCCCTAAAGACCAACCCAACCTCCAGGTCCCCCAGTGCTGGAGGGATAGGAGCCAAAAACCATCCCGGGGCCCCCCAGCTGGGAGGGCCATAGAGCCAAACCCCCATCCAGGGGGGGTCCCACGCGTTGGGGGTTCCCTAGAGCCAACACCACATCCCCGGGGGCCCCCCAAAACTGCTGGAGGTCCATAGAGCCAACAAACCCCCATCCCAGGGGCTCCCACAGCTGCTGGAGGGTCCCTAGACCCAAAACCACCTTTCCCGGGGCCCAAGCTGCCGGGGTTCCCTAGAAACCAAACCCCCCCACCAGGGGCCCCACCCGCGCTGGGGGGGCCATAGAGCCAAAAACCACCATTTCCCGGGGCCCCACAGCTGCTGGAGGGGCCAAAGGGGCCAACAAAACCATTCCAGGGGTTCCCCCAGTGCTGGAGGGGGGTTTGAGCCAACCACCACCCCTCCAGGGGCCCCACAGCTGCTTTTAGGGGCCCCTAGGGGCCAAACCACCATCCAGGGGGCCCACAGTTTCTGGAAAGGGGCCCTAGAGCCAAAACCACCATTTCCCGGGGCTCCCCCAGCCCGCTGGAGGGCCCTAGAGCCAAAAACCACCCTCCAGGGGAGGGGGTCCCCAGGCCCGTGGAAGGGGGCCAAAGAGCCCCACCACCTCCCGGGGCCCCCCAGCTGCTGGAAAGGGCCCCAAAAAGCCAACACCACCACCAGGGGGCCCACAGCTGCTGGGAAAGGGCCATAGAGCCAAAATAACCAAACCAGGGGGGGTTCCCTAGCTGCTGGAGTACCCCTAGAGCCAACACAAGCACCAGGGGGTCCCACACAGGTTCAATTTTGGGGGGCGGGGAAATAGGGGCCAAGGTTTGGACTTGGAAAGGGCATTGGTCCTGACCATGTCCGGGCATTTTCTAAATGTGAAAACGCAAAATTGCTTACTGGAAGAACCCATCTGGCCCCAAGCGAAGGGGGAATAACATTATGGGGGGGATGTGATCTGCAAGGTTTGGGTTTAACCCCAATCGGGGGGGGGCACCTTCCACATGGGTTTTTGGGGCCCCGAAATGCCAAAAAAAAATCATCCCCTCTTTTAAAACCCCTTAACCACCGCTTGTGTTTTCCAACAATGGTTGCAAGGGTGCTTTTTTCTCTGATGTCTTCCCCCTGACCCCGCCAACATCTATCCATTGCATGAAACGGGGAAAGGGATGGGGCTTTTCGGAGAAGGTTTTCCCCAATCAGCGGAGGTTTCCCAAATTTCCCAAAAACTGTCGTGCAAATTTAAGCCTTTTCTGGTGATGCAGCTTCATTAACAGAGGTGTAGTGACATCTGTCTGCAGGGGGTCCATACACAGTAGGGTTAGCAGAGGTTTCAGTGGGCATCCCCCCCGCTCCGGGGCCCCCCTACACAGTAGGGTTTTGCAGAGGTTTTCCCCCGTGCATCCGCTGTTTTGGGGGCCCCCTTTTCCCCAGTAGGGTTAGAAGGGTGCAGTGAAATTTTGTCCCGCTCCGGGGGCCCCCTAAACAGTAAAGGGGTTTCAAGGTTCGGAATCCCTGCTCCGGGGGGCCCCTACCCCCGTGGGTTAGAAAAGGTGCAGGGTGACATTGTCTGTTTCTGGCGGGGCCGGGACGATGGGTAGGCAAAAGGTTTGGCGAGGGCCCTTTGGGGGCGACATCTCTGCCTGTCACGTGGGGGGGCACAGTCATTACTGTATCCCAGCCCCTTTATTGATTTATAAAGTTGGGGGTTTCCCAAAAACTGCACCTCAGCGTGTTATGGGCCCGGGGGCTGGCCTCCCCTTTCCCTCGGGGCCCCTTTTGGCACCCTTTTATTTTTTTTCCCCCCTGCCGGGGGGCGGCCGGGTCTTCCCCTGGGGGGGCCCGGGGGGGGGATTGAAGCTGGCCCCCCCAGCCTTCCCCGGGCCCTCAGGTTTCCCGGGGGGGGGTCTGGCCTTTGGTGCCCCGGCCTTTTTCTTTTTTTCCTTTTTTCTTTTTTTGTGGGGCCCAAAGCGGGCGGAAGGACAGGCCAGGTAAAAAATTTTTTTTCCGGAAAAGGGCAGTTTTTTTTTGTTTAAAAAGGGGGGGCCCCCCAAGCCCCCCCCCAGGGTTCCCCGCCGCGGGCCACATAGGAGAAAGATGCGGGGGCCGGGGGGGGGGAAAAAAACGGAGGCAGGTAGTTCCCGCGGTTCATGTGCTCGGGGAAAAAGGGACGGCGCCGCCACCCGGAGCAAGGGGCGGGCCCCGGAGCCCCTATAGCCCTGCCGGCTATATCTACCCCCTTTTTCCCCCTCCCTTTGCCTTTTTAATTAGCCCCAAATAGCCCCCCTGCCCTATATTACCCCCTATAGCATTTGCCTCCCATTTTAATTCCCCTAAAACCCCTGTCTCCCTTTATATATCGGGCCCCCTATAGCCTACCCTATGCCCTGCCTTCCTATATATAGCCCCTATAGCCTATCCTATGCCCTGCCTGCCTATATATATGGCCCCTATACCCTACTTTTCCTTGTATATCGGTGTAATGTATGGATTTTTCATACAAAACATTTTTTCAAAAATAATCCCAATAGATTTAATTTTTTTTTTTTTAGTTTTTTTGAGGGGGGAGGGGGCCCCAAAAAACCCTTGGGGGTTTTACTTGCCTAGGGCACCAAAATGCCTTGTCCTGGCCCGGCACCAAAATGCCTTGTCCTGGCCCCAGGGCCCCATACACAGTAGGCTTAGCATTGGGGCAGTGACATCTGATTTGGGTCAGTCCGGGCCTGAATAGGGCTCACTATAATACAGAAGTCACTGGTCCACAAACTTGAAGTATGGTCGTAGAGAGAGCAAACACCGACGTCCAGGGCTTCCCCCAAGGGGCTCATTTATTTATCATAAGAGTGACACATTTAAATAGCCTATAATAAATGTAAAGCTGTGATGTTAGAGAACCTTCTCCTTTTGCTGCATAAATATATCTGCAAGTGTTTATAGAAGTATCTATTATTTTAACCAGGTCATGAATAGTTTTGGACGTTGCAAAGGTTGTTGGAGGAATTCAGATTTTCTCTTTTTTTCTTTCCCTTTTCCTCATGGTCAAGGTCAGGCACCCAGCCAAAGTCTAACTGCAGAAAGAAAGCGGCTCTGTGTTCGTCAGAAGCAGATTACAAGAAAAGCAATTAATACTACACTTTAGCATAGACTACAAGATAACCTCAAGGAAGAGAGAAAAGAAAAGCTAAAACTTCATATTTTCGTAACAGTCCTAAAATACAATGTATCCATCAACAATTAAAAAAGTCATGATGCCTCAAATAACAACAGAATAGAAAAAGTGGACAATAGTAGTGAACCAGTTGTTATGTAGTACAAATACGGTGCCTAAGATTAATAACATTACAGTGGGGAAAAATGTATTTAGTCAGTCACCAATTGTGCAAGTTCTCCCACTTATAAAGATGAGAGAGGCTGTAATTGCCATCATAGGTCGACCTCAACTATAAGAGACAAAATGAGAAAACAAATCCCGAAAAACCCATTGTCTGATCTGGAAAGAATTTATTTGCAAATTATGGTGGAAAATAAGTATTTGGTCAATAACAGAAGTTCCTCTCAATACTTTGTTCTATCTCCTTTGTTGGCAATGACAGAGGTCAAACGTTTTCTGTCTTCACAAGGTTGGCGCACACTGTTGCTGGTATGTTGGCCCATTCCTCCATGCAGATCTCCTCTACAGCAGTGATGTTTTGGGGCTGTTGCTGGGGTACACGGACTTTCAGCTCCCTCCAAAGGTTTTCTATGGGGTTGAGATCTGGAGACTGGCTAGGCCACTACAGGACCTTGAAATGCTTCTTATGAAGCCGCTCCTTCGTTGCCCTGGCGGTGTGCTTGGGATCATTGTCATGCTGAAAGATCCAGCCACGTTTCATCTTCAATGCCCTTGCTGATGGAAGGAGGTTTGCACTCAAAATCTTTGATAGATGGCTCCATTCATTCTTTCATGTACACGGATCAGTCGTCCTGGTCCCTTTGCAGAGAAACAGTCCCAAAGCCTGAGGTCCCCCCCCCCCCCCCCCCATGCTTCACAGTAGGTCTGGTGTTCTTTAGATGCAACTCTGCATTCTCTCTCCTCCAAACACGACGAGTTGTGTTTCTACCAAACAGTTCTACTTTGGTTTCTGACCATATGACCATCTCCCAATACTCTTCTGGATCATCCAATGTTCTCTGGCAAACTTCAGATGGGCCCGGACATGTACTGGCTTAAGCAGGGGGACACATCTGGCACTGCAGGATCTGAATCCCTGGTGGACTCAGGGCCCATCTAGTAGGTATGCATCTATGTAACCCTTTTCAATAGCTAGGTAGGCATATAGGTACCCCATTAAAATAAAAATAAAATAATACTCACCTCTCCCGCTCCCCCGCCGCAAACATCAATATTCTGTTTAGTGTCCAGTGCAGGCATGGGGATGTTATCAAGCCGCCTACACTGAGATGCTCCTATCGGCATGTCCTAGAGAATAGGAAGAGAGATGAGGTTAAGTTAGGGAGTGGAAAGGAATGGAGAAAAGAGAAAAGAAGTGAGGGAGAGGGAGAAGGAAAGGAGAGAGATAGAAAGGGAAAAGTGAGGTAAAGCAGAGGTCAGGGAAGGTAGGAGAGGAGAAGAAAAGAGAGAAGAGGCAGAGAAGAGCTGATATAAGAAGTGAAGAGGGCAAAGGAAAAGGAGATGGAGAAAAGAGGTGATAGAGGCGAGAAAAAGTAAAGGAGAGGGAAGGTTTTGAAAGAGATGTAGAAAAATAGAATTAGAATAAAATAAATGTGGGGAAAAGATAGGAGAGAGAGATGGGGGAGAGGGTAAGGGAAGTGGGAGGTGAGGGAGAACAGAGAAGAGGAGAGATGGGAGATAGTAAAGAGAGCGGTGACTGAGAGGAGTATATAGAGAGACAATACAGGAGAGGTGCGAGATGCAGCTGATCGCCAGCGACCTCTAGACCCTCTGGACCGGCTTCAACTGAAAATAGGAGAAGAAGAGGGAGCCCCTTACATGAAAATAAAAAGAGAAGTGCACGAAGAGAGAGAATGGAAGGGTGGGCATTAGAGGAGGAGATAACAGAGAGCTCCCCCTGTTGGTGGCTGTGGGCAGAATATTATTGATCTTTATGTCTATACAGAGGATTGGGAGCTCTGAATTAGAAAAACCACAGCTCTTATCCCTATAAGGATTTATTAGGAGATCAATCAGCAGAGAATATTGAACCATTTGGACTCTGGGATAGACAGTACCTTCAAGGCCCCTCTAATACGCTCTTTCTGTTAATGTTCTGCTTCGAGCTGTTGTATCACTTAGAAGCGATTGGAGCTTTATTAAGTGTAAAAGTGCAGCTCTCAGTTTATGGTATAATTAAGCCCTGATTGGACTGGAATGTCACCAGTGTCATTCGTCACCGCCTCCCTCTACAATACAGTTTATTACCTGTGCACGCTGCAGCCGTATACCATTATATCTGTAGGGAGATAAACCTCAGGACGCCGCAGTCATGGATGTAAAACACAAGGAGTTTGAGAAAGCTGGTAAGAAAGGTGGACTTCAGATCTGGAGGATTGAGAAGATGAAGCTGGTGGAGGTCCCCATGGAGCTGTATGGTAACTTCTATATAGGAGATGCCTATATTGTGCTACATACCAAGGAGATGCCGCTGTTCATGATTTACAGTCTGCATTATTGGCTCGGTAAGTATTAAGTATTAATATATAATATATAATATAGGAACATACATAATAACATAGTAGATAAGGTTGAAAAAAAAACACATGTACCTCGCGTACAACCTATAACCCTACTGTGTTGATCCAGAAGAAGACAAAACCCTCTATGAGGCGAATGCCAATTGCCCCAGACAAGAAAGGAAATTCCTTCCTGATTCCAAATCTGGCATCAAAACAACTAATAGACGAGTGATCTGCAAAGTGTGACCCTCCAGCTGTTGGGAAACTACAACTTCCATCATGCCCACTGCTATAGCGTATATTAATGCATGATGGGAGTTGTAGTTTTCCAGCAGCTGGAGAGCCGCACTTTGCAGACCACTGCAATAGACCAATGTCCTATATCCAGAATCAAGTCCTTATAATCTGCAATATAATATTTTACAGTCGGAGGGTTAGTATTCTGTTAGTTAAAAAAAGAAAAACATAGATAAACGCTCACCGGGGATCTCGGGCTGACATGGGGTCCGCAAGTGTTCCTTCAACACACGGTGCACATGGAAGCGGACGTCCAGCTGTAGATGTCCCACAGATGCAGTATGAGTCCAAAGATTTCCAGCACTCGGGCTCCGGTTAGTTATATAACATATAAAGTGCACTTTTCTTGAAGATTAAGAGAAAACGTGATATAAAATAATGGAAAAGCTGTTCTGTGCCTAGAGTCTTGTGGGTACTCAACTTTCCAAACTCCAGTATTGCTCTGTCACTTCCTATTTCCTCCCAGCACTGATCATAGAGATGAGTGAAGGCAGTACTGTGCAGCTGTATGGCAGCATAGTGTTCTCTATGACCAAAGCAATTGAACAGAGCAATTGAATAACCCTCTTCCCAATTACTAGCAGATAATGAGAGGAGCACTGATTGGCTTCCCTAGAGGAATGATGTAAATATGGTAACTGTCCATTTATGGACAGTTACATCATCAGAGCTTCCCTTGAGGAAGCCCAAGGGTGTCCCTGTCATATTTGGACCAATATGATGACAGTGACCCAACAATTTTTGTTGGGTGGCGCCACCAATAAGGCCAATGGCACCACTAATTACCTATACTAATATTAGGGGACATTTTGGAAGGGGCTTTTCCCCTGTTTTCAGGGTAACCTGCCCTCCCACCGAATGGGACGAGGGATGCATTTTTTTAGGGCCGTTCCCCACTTTCAGTCCCCCGCATGAAGGGGCGGCAAGGGCGGGGTTTGGGGGGTGGGTGAAGGTGCCCCGGGGCGGGACCGATGGGCAAAGTCGGCCTTTGCAGGCCCCCACTCCAACGCAACCGGGTTGATTCTGGCTAAATGCCCCGGGGAGGCGAAGTAAAAGCAAGAAGGAAACATGAAGGAAACAAAATAAAATCCCAGAAATTCCGCTCAGCTCCGTGACAGGATATGTTTCCCAAAAAAAATCGCCTTTTAAAAAGGCGGGAAAACATTCCGGAAGGGCTCAAACCCTTAAAAATAAAAAATACTTTAAAAAAAAAATCACTTTCCAAAATCTAGAACGGTGAAAATCAGGAAAGGATATTGGAAATTGCTGGAAATCAGTAATTCAATTCTGAAAGCTTTTCCCAAATGGTCGCAAAACCCAGCCAATCAGAAAAGGAGGACAGTAAACCATTAAACCTATGGAGAATATTGACCAATCAGAATCAAAGGGGGGACAGTTCAAAATCAAAAAAAATGCAAAAAGACTGATTGGCTGAGCTAGCGGGGGCTTGGCTACCCCAGCCAATTAAGCGCGGCATTTTCCCCCATTGTATCTAAAGGAGGGCGAAAGAAATCTCGGCCTCAGCACCGGGGCGGCTGGAGTATGAAAAAAAAAACCCATTTTATTAAGTGTAAAAATTATCAAAAAAGGGGGCAAAACCTTCTCTAAAAATAAATCAGTTAAACCCCCAACAACGGTTTGTCGCCGAACCGGGGCTTAAAAGGAATTTCAATAAGGGGAATTGCCGGAAATACAGTAATTTAAATTTTTAAGCTATTCCTTGGCGGGATAAACCAGCCAATCAGAATGGGGACAATTCCCTTATAACCCTTGAGGAAATTGACCAACAAAATAGGAGCGACAACGCCCCCTTTTAACCTAAGAAAAATTGACCAATCAATTTAAAGGCGGGGCAGTTCAAAATACAGTAAAAAGGCAAAAAAGAGCTGATTGGTTAAGCGGCGGGGGTGTCCAGTAGCCAAACAGAGGGCCCACTACTTTTCCTAGGTTTTAGGGAAAAGAAATTTAAGCGAAACCGTGATTGGTAAGTTAAAAGGGCGCGGGTTTTTTGGACCAATGGGAGAGCGAGCGACGCTTATGGCTTTTCAAATTGCAATCTAAATAAAACTGTACTTTGGCCGAAATAAAAATTAAAAAGAAAAAAGAAGTGGTCCCATGTTATATAAAACGAATGAAAATTTGGGGGAACGAAAAAAAAAAAATTTAAATTTACTAAAATCATTTGTATTTCTTTATTTTTCGTTCAACCCCTACTATTTTATCCTTGGCTAACGAAATAAAGAAATAAAATAAGATTTTAGTGAAATTTTTAAATTTTTTTTTTTTCATTTCCCCCTATTATCAATTTGTTTTATATACAACCCTCGGGAAACCCCTTCTTTTGGGCCCTTAAACCAATTTATTTCGGCCCTGTACAATTTTTTTTTCAGATTGCATTTTGAAAAGCCATTAGAGTCGCTCCCCTCTCCCCTTTGGGCCAAATTAACCCCGCCCCTTTTAAAATTTGCCAATCACAGAGCGCCTGCCCGAACTCCTTTCCCCAAAAAACCCCATGAGAAAAGCTGGGCTTGATTGGCTAAGTGGACGACCCCCCGCTTCAACCAATCAGCCCCTTTTTTGCCTTTTTACTGTAAATTTTTTAAAATGTCCCGCCTTTGAATATGATTGGTCCCAAAATTTCCCAAGGTTAAATGGTCCCTGTCCTCCTATTCTGATTGGGGCAATTTTTTTTCCTCCATAAAGGTTTTGAATGGGCCCCCAAATGTCGTCCCCATTCCTGATTGGCTGGTTTTTTTGACCAAAAAAAGAAAAGCTTAAGCAAAATTTAATTACTGGGGATTTCCCCCCCAAATTCTCTTTTAAATTTAAAATTTCCTTTAAAGTACCCGGTCTCGGCGAAAAAACGCGTTGTTTGGGGGTTTAAATTTATTTTATTTTTTTTGAGAAAGGTTTTTGCTCTTTATTGATAATGTTTTTCACTTAATAAAAATGATTTCTTTATTCATACTCCCCCGGGGCACGGGGGCTGAGCCCTTTAGATTGCATTGCACCATCTCTCCCCTGGGGCCCCAAAAGGGAGAAGTAAACTTTGCGCTCTGATTTTTTGGGATAACAAAGCCCCCCATAGCTTTAGCCAAAACACTCTTTTCCCGAAATTTTTTTTATTTTTAATTCCCGCCTTTTATTTTGATTTGGGCAAAACTTCTCCATAGGTTAAAAATGGGGGCTTTGTCCTCCTATTCTGTTTGGGTGGGTTTTTGCCCACCAATTCCTAAGAGCTTTTAAAAAATTTTTAAATTACTGTATTTCCCGGCAATTCTCTATATTGCAATTCCCGATGTAGCGCCGTTCTCTGCAACAAATGCGTTGTTCCGAGAAGATTTTACAACTAATAAAAATTATTTTTTTATTCATACTCCATGCCGCACGGCGCAGAGAGCCGAGATTTCATTGCGCCGATCTCTCCATAGACTACAATGGGAGAAGTAGCTCGCGCTCTGATTGGCTGGGATAGCCAAGCCCACCGCTAGCTCAACCAATCAGCTCTTTTCATCATTTTTACTGTATTTTGAACTGTCCTGCCTTTGATTTTGATTGGTTCAAACTTCTCCATAGGTTATAATGGGTCTCTGTCCCTCCTATTCTGATTGGCTGGGATAGCCAAGCCCCCGCTAGCTCAGCCAATCAGCTCTTTTCTGCATTTTTACTGTATTTTGAACTGTCCCGCCTTTGATTCTGATTGGTCAATAGTTCTCCATAGGTTTTAATGGTTCACTGTTGCTCCTATTCTAATTTCTGCCGACCAATGAGAATAGCTTTCAGAATTTGAATTACTGTATTTCCCGGCAATTTCCAATATCCTAATTCTTGATATTGCGCCGTTCTAGATTTTGGGAAAGTGATTTTTTTAATGTATTTTTTATTTTTGAGGTTTTAGCTCTTTTCTGAGAATGTTTTCCGCCTTTATAAAGGCGATTTTTTTATTCATACTCCGCACGGACATCTTTATGATTTCTCGCTGTTTTCCAGCCTGTCTCGAATCGGAACACATCTTTGGCACAGTCCCTTCTGCGCCTAAGTCCCGCACTGCACCCCACACACTGGCGAGGCGCGGCAGACTTTTCCCCGCATGTATGAGTGCACCTCCTCGGGCGGCGAATCATAGGCGCAGCGCCGCACTGCGCCCAAGTCCCTGCACTGCGCCACAAACACTGGCGCGGCGCGGCGGACTTTACATAGGATGTATGAGCGCGCCCCAGTGCCGACATAAATCAGGCGCAAATTTCGCCGGAAAACCGTCGGAAAGGTGCGCCCCGACGTGGCGAGATTCATACATGTCGCCCATAGTATATATAGTATATACTATACTATATATAACTTAGATAGAAAGATACAGCCCCTAAACAGTGTTCGTACAAATTATATGCCAGCACCGACCTCATAGTAGAAAAACTGTATAGGGCAGTGGTTTTCCAGCCATATGGACACCTTGATACTCCATTAGGTAGGGAGAACTGCCAGGAAATACCATGTGGTGGTCTCTACTATGTTCAGTCCTGCCTGATGATGGTAGCCTGTGGTTGACCTATGGACTAAAGTCTGATTTGCTGGGGTTTCTGGGGTGGGGGTGCCCTACAAGCTATTCTACTAGGAAAGTAGATTTAGGGATTGCAGAAAATAAACTTTTCAATGTACTGTATTCATCTATGTACCTCCAAACTGAACAAGTATTTCATGATAACGTTGGGATCAAAGGCGGTAGAAAATGCATAGCTTATTCTAAATGTTGGCAGCCACTTATATCCATTTATATCATATGTACACAGCACCATTTATATAAACCACTGTACATGATATGGGTATAGAGCTGTAGTTGGAGCGTCATTATCTTGGCCAAGGAATAAAAGTGCAGGACTAGAGCAACCAAATGAATCTTTGCCTTAGGTAAAGGAAAGTGCAGCTACAACTCAGCACGAAGAAGCCCCGATCTTCGAAAAATGCCTGGGCCACATGTATGAAAACTGTTTGGGTCTAAAACTCCCTTTTTTGCCCATAGTAACCTACGAGCAAAAAAGTGAGTTTAAGACCAAAAAGTTTTCATACACGTGGCCCCTTGTGTCAATGTATAGATTCTAAAAATTGCATAAATCTTTCTGTGATATAAATTCAGTACTTGAAAACTTTAGATACGGAATCTGAGTAATCACACAATTTTCCTCTTTTAGGAAGTGAGTGCACTCAGGATGAGAGCACGGCCGCAGCCATATTTACTGTACAGATGGATGACCACCTTGGTGGAAGTGCTGTACAGTATCGGGAGCTCCATGGGTGTGAGAGCAGTACGTTTCTAGGGTATTTTAAAACTGGAATCAAGTATCAGGTACAACAAACTTTTACCTGTATTTCAGAAGTAGTGAAATAATGAAATGTATTCACACAATTAGACAATGTCAAAAATATAAAGCAATAAAATAAAATGTAGAATAAGACAGATCTCTATGTCTAAGACTATAACTACTGCCGCTAGGTACAAGAATATAACCACTATAATACTGCTCCATGTACAAGAATATAACTATTATAATACTGCTCCTATGTACAAGAATATAACTACGATAAAACTGCTCTTATGTGAAAGAATATAACTACTTTTATTACTGCCTCTATGTACAAGAATATAACTACTATAATACTGCCCTCTATGTACAAGAATTTAACTACTATAATACTGCCTCCTATGTACAAGAATTTAATTACTAAAATTTCTGCCTCCTATGTACAAGAATATAACTACTATAATACTGCCCTCTATGTACAAGAATATAAAACATCTAATACTGCCCACTATGTACAAGAATATAACTACTATAATACTGTCCTATGTACAAGAATATAACTACTATAATACTGCCCTCTATGTATGAGAATATAGCTACTATAATACTGTCCCTATGTACAAGAATATAACTACTATAATACTGCCCTATGTACAAGAATAAAATACTATAATACTGCCCCAATATAACATAGAATAAAAACTACTTAATACTGCCCTCTATGTACAAGAATATTAACTACCATAATACTGCTCCTTGTACAAAAAATATAACTACTATAATACAGCCCCCCTATGTACAAGAATATAACTATTATAATACTGCTCCTATGTACAATAATATAACTACTATAATACTGCTTCCTATGTACAAGAATATAACTACTATAATACTGCCTCTTTATGTACAAGGAATAAAAATACTATTAATACTGCCCTCTATGTACAAAAATATAACTACTATAATACTGCTCTATGTACAAGAATATAAACTACTATAATACTGCTCCAATGTACAAGAATATAACTACTTTAATACTGCCCCATGTTCAATAATATTAATACGATAATTATGCTTCCTATGTACAAGAATATAGCTACTATAATATGCCCCCTATGTAACAACGAATTAATACTATAATTACTATTTCCTATGTACAAAAATATAACTACTATAATATGCCCTATGTACAAGAATATAACTACTATAATACTCCCTCCTTTGTAGAAGAATATAACTGCTATAATACTGCTCCGATTTAAAAGAATATAACTAATATAAAAATGCCCCTATATAAAAGAATATAACGACTATAAATACGCTCCTATGTACAAATTTTTAACTACTTAAAATACTGCCTCCTATGTACAAGAATATAACTATTATAATACTGCCCCCCATGTACAAGAATATAACTACTATAATACTGCTCCTATGTACACGAATATAACTATTATAATACTGCTCCTCTCCAATCCATCCTTAACTCTGCTGCCCGTCTGATTCACCTCCCCTCTCGATATCCTCTGCCACTCCCCTCTCCCAACCCCTTCACTGGCTTCCCATTGCCCCAGTGAATCCAGTTCAAGTTAGCAACCTTGACCTACAAGGCTCTCCATAACCTCTCCCCTCCATACATCTCTGCTCTAATCTCCAGATACCTCCCCTCACGCAATCTCCGCTCCTCACAGGACCTTCTTCTCTGCTCTCCCCTTATCAACTCCTCACACAACCGTCTCCAAGACTTCTCTCGTGCTTCACCCACACTCGGGAAAATCACTGCCCCAACACCCAGACTCTCCCACCTCTCACCAGCCTCAAAAGCAACCTGAAAACCCATCTCTTCAGGAGAGCCTACAACCTACAATAACCCTGCTGTCACTACACTATCCGAAATCATGTCTGCCCCTCACCTTCTGTCTCTTCCCACCTTCCTTTTAGAGTTTAAGCCCTTGCGGGCAGGGATCTCACTCCTTCTGTACAGTTGTTAGTTAGTAATTTGTCACCTTTGTTCTTGTTTGAACTTGTTATGTATGAAACCTGAATGTACAGCGCTCTGGAACCAAGGGCGCTCAAAAATAATAATAATAATAATTGTACAGGAATATAACTATATAATTTTCTTTCCCCCTATGTACAAGAATATAACTACTATAATACTGCCTCCCATGTCAAGAATATAACTACTGATACTGCCCCCTATGTACACAGAATATAACTACTATAATACTGCCCTCAATGTCAAGATATAACTACTATTTAAAACTACCCTATGTACAAGAATATAACTACTATAATTCTGTTTCCGATGTTCAAGAATATAATACTATAATATGCCCCTATGTACAAGAATAAACTACTAAATACTGCCTCCTATGTACAGAATTATAACTACTATAATACTGCCCTCTATGTACAAGAATATAACTACTATATACTGCCCCCTATGTACAAAGAATTTTATTATTATTTTATACTGCCCCCTATGTACAAGATATATAAAATACTATAATACTGCCCCTATGTACAGAATATAACTACTATAATACTGCTCCTATGTACAAAAATATTTAACTACTATTATACTGCCCTTATGTACAAAAAATATAACTACTAAAAATACTGCTACCCATGTACAAGAATATAATACTATAATACTGCCTCCTAATGTAACAAGAATTAACTCTATAATACTGCCTCCTATGTACAAAAAAATTAAACTATTATAATATTGCCACCTATTTTTACAAGAATATAATACTATAATACTAGCCTCCTATTTTACAAGTATATAACTACTATAATATTGCTCCCTATGTAAAGAAATAACTACTATAATATTGCCTCCTATGTACAAAGAATATAATACTATAATACTGCTCCTATACAAGATACACTACTATAATACTGCTCCCTATGTACAAGAATTTTAACTACTATAATACTGCTCCTAAAGTATAGGATTAACTACTATAATAATGCTCCTATGTACAAAAAATATAAAATACTATAATAACTGCCTCCTATGTACAAGAATATAAAAAAATTATAATACTGCTCCTATGTACAAGAATATAAATACTATATAAAACTGTCCCCTATGTACAAGAATATAACTACTATAATACTGTCCCCTATGTACAAGAATATAACTGCTATAATACTGTACTGTTTTATCTGTAAGACATCATACTCGTATGTTTCTTTCTCAGGCTGGCGGAGTGGCCTCTGGTTTCACCCACGTGGTTACTAATGACCTCACTGCACGACGACTTCTACACATCAAAGGCAGGCGGCTGGTCAGGGCTACAGAGGTTGACTTCAGTTGGTCCAGCTTCAATACCGGAGATTGTTTCATCATTGATGTCGGAGCTGTGAGTAAAGGGACTTTTTTTGCACAACTGAGAAAAATAAATGGAAAAAAAAATCTGCTAATTTTCCATTAGGAGTCTTTTATTGTTCTAGATTTAGGAAATCTCTCCACCTAACAATAGAACTCATACAACACAATGTGCAGTCAGGGATGTAGAACATGTGACAACCACAGAGCTAAGTAAAATGTTGGGAGGCTATTATTTTTCTCTCACTGAATAAACTGGGGGACAGGATTCGGCCTTTTCTTGAAACAAAACGACATCCTTTCTGCAGAATATTGCTGTATCCTGATATGAAATTGGTAAATTCCTTTATTTGATGTCTATAACTTGACAATATTGGTCACTTTACCGAGTTGAAATGGTAACCAAAGCAGTGGACATGTCTGACCCACAAGCTCTGGAAGTAAGATTCAGTAATGTCTCCCTACTTTGCCCACGCACAAAGTTCTCCGCCCCATGTAGCATCCACTTGGGATATTTTCTATGTGTCTCTTGTTGGACTTAAAGGTGTCTTCCCCTGAGCATGCTCTCCTGATTCTAGTAAGCTCACCCACTGGTACGGACTGAATGGTATGTCTCCGATGATTGCTGTCAGCAAGTAAAAATCGCATTGCCCGCGTTCTCCTTATGGTATAATGATGTTTCCACTTGTGGGCTAACAGTAATAAGAATGTCCAAGAATGCTATCTGATTTGTATTGTGAACTGGCCGGCCGAGATCTCCCTTCCTCTCTGGATAAGCTTAACCACTTAGCGACCAGAATAGATGTACGAGTCGCCGAGAGACAACAAGAGCTCCACCAGCAACACAAATCTGCCCAGCCACGCCGTCTTCCCCTTCTTGCTCCGATGTTCCAAAGTCTTCCACTTCCTCCACCAATGGTGTCACCAGAGGAACCCATGCAAGTAGAAAGAGCCCACCTGACTGAGCAAGAGCACAACCATTGACGTCATTAGAACCTATGCCTCTATTGCGGCAGTTCCGAGCATTTCTGTATGAGCTGTCTGTTTTGTCCAGAAAATGCCTGCACTTATACTACATGGGATAGGTGTCCTTATGTGCAAATACTATCTCTCCACGTCTGAACATGCTGGTCCTTCTCAGCTCGTCTAGTACCTCATTCCAAGCCACGGCTTTCTTGGATTCTGGTTCAGCTGGAAACTTTGTTGCTGCTTCTTTGGTCTCCAAGTTTCGTCTTTCGGTGATCCGCCTTGACAAACCCTTGTTTATCTTTTCTGTTAATGGAGAATACCTCAGCGAATACATTCAGGTTCATACTGAACCTCTGAATTTTCCAGGATGTCTCATCCACCTGGATTCCACCTCAACTGGAGCCTCCAGATTTTATATTGTCTATGGTCAGCATACTGAACCTCCACTGCCACTTTCTACTGATGTTCCTGCCGTGGATTCCCAGATCCGACATTTCATAACTGTCTGGCAAGAGACTTGATGGTCTTTAGAACAGGCCTCCACACGAACCTGGATCTAGGCCAACAAAAAAACGAAGACCTCAACCGATCTTCAACCCGGGAGATAAAGTCTGGCTGTTGGCGAGATATGTCACTTTGAAGATCCCCAACCTCAAGGTGGCCCACACCCCGGGGCCCCCTTTTGAGGTCATAGAACATCAATCGGGGGCCTACACCCACCTTCCACCATCAAGGTGCATTCCGAACTCCTTCCATGTCTCCCATCTGAAGCCACTGGTCCTCAACTGCTTCTCCCAAAGGATTGTGACCCCTTCTCCTGTAGCTGATTCCGGTGACATCTTTAAGTCTAGGAAATTCTGGCCGAGAAGTTTATCAGTTGGAAGCGGGGGGGACTTCTGTCATTGGAACTGTTTGGGCCTAAAGGCGTTGTAAAAAAGTACTCGGGGCGGGTTTTCAGGGGGGGAAGACAGCATGTGGATCTGGTTGGTCCCCCAAAATTTCCCCCCTCTTGCCGGGTCGGGCCCTGGTAGAAAGTGGCAAAAAGGGGTACGTCCCCTTTCCCTGGGCATGAACAGAAAATGGCAAAAAAAAGAAAAACAGTAAAAGGGAAATTTGACAGACCCAAGTCAAAACCCGGGGCAGGCAAGGAGGGACAAAAAAAGTAAGGAACAGGGGATTAGAAGGCAGCCAAAAAATCATAAACCAAAAACAGAAAAATAAGTAACACCAGACCCCAAAAAGTCTATCACCGCAAGGACCCAGGGTTTAGGGGAGGTATTAAATGGGAAGCCCGGGACCCAGTCCCAGGACGTGAGGGGCGGCTCCCTGGCATCCTGGACAGAGACTAATGGGGGGAGAAGTCTTTCAATCAAAACCCCAATTTTTCAAACAGCCAGGCCGCAACAGCAGACGGTTGGCAGGAAAACAATTACACAGCCAGGAGTCTAGGGCTGTTTCAGACTAGAAAAAAAAGGGGGAGGTAACCGCTCCCCTGCCTTCTTTGGGAAGGGATGTTGCGGGCCCTAATGGGCAAAATGTACGCTCTCTGGGAGCCGAAATAATCTTGAGCTCTTGGGGGGGGGTGTGGCCCTTTTCTGCCCAAAAAATTT
>JAODAL010021868.1:0-66017 GCA_025379985.1 Phyllomedusa bahiana
TGCCACCCCCAGAATTTGTCATTGTGCCCTTTTGACCTCATGCTGTGTTTGGGGGGCTGCTGCCGTGACCTAAACATTGTCATTGTTGCCACTTGGGGCCTCCCCTTTTTTTTTGCCACCTCCGAATTGATTGGCCATCTTACCCCCGGGGTTGCTGGCGTTGAGACGCACCCCTCCACATTTTGTCTTTTTGTCCACTTTTGGGCTCCGTTTTTGTGCCTTTCCCAAATGGTTTTCCCCTTTTGGGGGCCTACTCATTGCTGCCAAGGGGACGCTTTTCACTGGAACACCCTGTGGTTCCCCAAATGCTATTTCCCCCCTCACCACTTATGACATTCCCTTAAGTTTTTTTTCCCCTTCTTTTCCCCTGTCAGAAAAAAAGGGAAAGGGATCAGGATTGTTTTGCAAACAGAGTGGATAAGAAAAAGAAGCATGCAAATACCCCATTTCGGGGTCATCTCTGTTTTGGATCAATCTGTTTGTTTTTGGGCCCTTAGAAAATACTGAGGTTTTTGCCCCGACTGAAACCGGACGGGGGTGAAAGAAGGGCAAAATGATCAGAGAGTACGCAAAATTACTGCGCACCTCCCATCTTTGGGGGGGGACCCTAATGTATCGGTTTAAACAGAACAGGTTTGTCTTTTCGTAAAAGGGTTAAAGTTGGCCCATGGGGTGCCCCTGTGTAAATTCCCCCTTACTGTTTGGGTTTGTGGTGGTTCCAGAAAACCTCTTCTGTTTTCTTTGATGCTTGGTAGGATTTTAGCCCTAAGTTTGTTTTTTCCCCGGGCGTGCCGTGATTTATCAGGCTGTATTTCCCGTTTCAGTTTTTTGGTCATTTTGCCCCTGTAAGTGCACAGGGAAATTTTTGAGTGAAGCATTCAAGAGGGGGGGCGGCAGTGTGGGTGTCATGCTAAAAAAAACAGCATTGTTTAAACCAAACCATCCCCCGCATATTTAAAACAGGCACAAAAAGTTCTACACACCTTTTTGCAGCAGGGGAAAAACTGTTTTTTTAACGTGATTCGTCCGAAGTAAATTTTTTCGGGAAAAAACGGCAAGTCGGCAAAACCCCAAAATTTTTTAGGGGAATTTTCCATCCTTTAAATTTTTAGGGTTTTCAGAGAATGAATAATTTTCTGTGTTGGGCCGTTTGGGGAACAAATTGAGAGGCATTTTTTAAAATCTGATGCAGAGCACCACAAGGGTCCCTATAAGAGTAGGTTTACTGGACAGCTTTTTTTAGTGTTTACACAGAAAAACATTGATACTGAAAAGTGTTATTTCTTTGCAGAAAATTACAGCGAGAAAATGACCCAGCCTGCTTGAGGCAGATTTCTGCCTCATATACTTTGTTATTATCAACACATAAAACACCTCAGAGCATTGACATGTTCTTTGTAGACACAGACATTACACACCAAAAATACTTGTATAAAATCAGCATAGTCCAAACGACGATGCTGATTTTACATAGTGAATAGTGTAAATCAGTTCACAGTCAAATTGGATGCTGATTCTGAACATAGAATTTGTGCCCAGAATCCGTGTCCAAACCCGATGTGTGAACGTACACTTGGGAAAGTGAACAACTTCAAATCAGAGAAGATGTCACCTGTGAGTCACTGGATATAATTGTTTATATTCCTTCTATGTTGGATCATAACTGTATTCACAGTCTTTTCATGAAAACCTGTGTACCAGTATTATAGATTGTATTGGCACTTACATACATAGTTACAAGTTACACTTGTTTTAGTGGCAACGTGCACTTTTCCCTGATTGTAAGAGCAAGTGTATTCCTGTCCGTAATTCTTTTGTGCCACTTTCACCTTTCTTATGTTTAGCTTACAGAGTGGTTAGGTGCATGACCAAGAAGTGCAACATTTGCTATTGTGTGCATTCTACACAGTTTTTTTAATTTAATTTTTTTTTTTTTTCAACATTAGGCTGGAACTTTATTTTGGGTGTTTGCGCCAGAGTGGCTGCTTTTTACCTTAATTTGGCTCTGGCTATGATACATATTATTTCTAAGAATGTGACTTTTTAAAAAATTAAGACAGGCACAGTGAATTGTACCAGAATTACATCATACAATGTACAAAAAATGAGTATATTGCATGTACTGCATTTAAAGTGTATTTTATATAACTTTGAAAAGTGTCAGGAAAAAGAAGCATGGATAAGAGGAGTCATAAACTAAACCAATTTATAACCCCCTTCCCACTTTTTGATGAATTTATACATCATGTTGACAAAAGCCCTTCACAAAAGGACAGCTGTGATTTATAGCTACAATCATGCTTTAACAAACATTTAACCTTTTAAAGGCATGTTCACACATAGCAGATTTGTTGCAGAAACTTCCATCATTTCATTTGAATGGTGTTTTCAGATCGTAGATTAGATACATTTAACAGGATTTCATAAAGATACAAAAAAAAAAGTATTTGCAAGCCAACCATCAAAAAAAAATGAAATGTGTGCAACAGGTCTACAGGGCTCTCATATACTGCTATGAGTATATTATGCTATGTGCCACAAATCCTAAATAAATGTCATCATAAATACTTGAAACATTTTAAAAACTCATACAAATACATATATGTCCTGATTGATTGTGTCCAATTAATAATTTATGGCTTTACATGTACAGTGTGGGACTACATTACAAAATTATGACAATGTGCAGATTTACAAACAAAAAGTGCAAAAAGTGGTTTAGAATATGTAATGCTTTAGATGCATTTTACTCCTCCCTCGACAATTTTGCAATGTGTATATGAAAGGGGCATGACTAAAAGCCACAAAATGCAACTGATTTATTAACAATGTGCACCACAAAAACCCTGATGGACCATTGTGATAAATTTGGAACACGTTCAGTCTAGTTCTTTGTTAACTGTATAACCGTAATAATAAATCTGACCCTACATCTCCAAGAGGAACAGGCAATTAATAAAGTCAACTATCTTTACTAGGTGGCATCAGATGAAACAGAAACATGACATTTTCAGGGTCATGTTCTGTAAAATGTTTTAGCTACAAATATGATGTAATTATAATATGGAATAATAATTATACAGTTTAGTCAAAAATAACGCATCAGATTTCCTCCTGACATCTCACAAGGTTGCTAGATTCAACCTTATAGTGCAAGTACTCTCATGAGACTTTAGACAGTTCAGATAATGGCCTTTTCTGAAGTTCAGTCAAGCTGCTCAGCAAAATGACCTGAAGTGATTTTTAGGAGATTTTGGTACTTTAGCACTTTTCATTCCTATCCATTAATGCCTAGAATCAATTCGCTCCACATACATAGGACTTATCCTCTAAGGAATGAACACTGGTATGTGCTTCTCATCTCCACTGACAGGCTATGACAGTGAGGGCTAACTATGTGTCTTGTCGCAGGAAGCATTTACTATGCAATGACTAAGCCTGTGGATACTAAAGCTGTCAACTCTTCTGTTCAACATTGTACATTAATGATTACACACACAAGTGTACCCACATGCACAACATTAACTTTCAGCTGTCATTTTATATTATTTATATGGCCTAAGATAGCAAGTTTACGTTTTTCTTCTGAACAACGTCATTGGAAAAATAAGAGGCATTTATTAAATTATTAAGAGTGCATTAAGTGCAAAAATCTGCTGTGGAGCAGAGTTAAGCAATGATGTGTACATAAATCACAAGTACAAGCTTTATTTGGGTCTATATATATCACTGCTTGCACATAGATGTATTTTAGACTGGGGTCAAAATATTACTCTTTTTCTTAACCAGTTCCTTGTCAGGCAATTAACGCCTCCTTCTTGATGTGTGAAAATTTATGTGGGAAGCTTGCAAATTAAATAAGAAACATTTTTACCATTCATCATTATTAAAAATTATCTGCCATTTTTGTTTTAGCTGCTCCCTTAGTGATCCATAGTGTACAGCTCACCTCTAGGGGATACAACCAGTGACGAGAACTTCTCAGTCTTAATGCACATGCTCTGGCATCAACTCTCTTCTCAGGCAGTTACTGTCAGTCTCTTCCCTTCTTAGTAATCACACTGCTGAGAAAGTGTTCAACCCCAGGTGATGTCATTATACACCTATCTTCTGTACTCATTAGTAATTAGTCAAACAGTGCAAATAAATAAAGCAGAAAATGAAAGCTCAATCAGCTATGTGCATTGAGAAAAAAAATTCACATGCTTAGTTCCTACAGAGATGTGTTAATAGGACCCCTAGACTGAAAGGCAGAAGTCCTAACCATGCAACTACACTGTACCTACTCTCAACTCTTTACATAAACAAACCTTTCTTGGCTAGAGTGAGCATACTATGGGGGAATTCATGCTTGGACACATGAAATGCAGTTCAAACATTATGCACGCCCCCTTTTGAAAACACTGAACGCTGAAGAGAGGAAAGCAGGAGATGAAATGCCTTCATGGTAAGACCTCTTTAATAAGGCTCATTGTAATTTTCTTTAGTACATCCAGGTTTCACCCCTTCACCCCTTCAAACCGCAGCCTATATTTTTGTCACATTCGTTTTTTTCTCCTCGCCTTCCCAGAGCCATAACTTCTTTTTATTTTTTTTAAATCTTCATGGACATATGAGGGCTTTTATTTTGCAGGACAAGATGTACTTTTTAATGGTGTCAATCACTATATCATTGAATATACTAGCAAAACGCAAAAAATGTTTAAGTGGGGCAGGATGTGAAAAAAACAGCATGTTTGTGGGAGTTTTGTTTTTAGGGCATTCAATCCTCTGTATAAATGATGTATTATCTGTATTCAACAGATTGATATGAATCTGGAAATTAAAAACATGTAGGGTCTTCGTTATGTTTTGGTACCATAAAAAAAATCCAAACAGTTTGTAATACATACGACAGTGAGCAGAAAGTAGTAAAACAGAAAACATGGTGTCGATGGCAGCCTTCACAAGGCTTCCAGCTGCCATGTAAACCAAGGGTGGCCCTGCAATCTCAATCTTAATGAATTTTTTTTGCCTTTGTTCGAGATAAATAAGGCTTTATGTTTATGTAATTTTTAAATTACTTTTTGTCTTTTAATAGTATGAGGGAAAATGGTAAAAAATATAAAAAGTCTGTTTTTCAGATTTTTTTATTATTATTTACAGTACATTGGCGCTAGAGGAAGTTTTGTAATTGTGTTGCTTTTCCATCAAAGATGTTTATGCATAGGTGATATAAAGTTTAAGGGTTGTTGGGGGCAGGGCTGACATTTGCAGTTTGAGCTGTGTAATTTTTTATTAATACAGTATTTTATTTTTTGTGTGTGTGTTTTTAGCACCCCATATGGTCTGAAAAAGACCCATAGAAGGGAATTTTTAGATACCTTTTTTTGCTGATTTCCCTCATAACTAGGCCTGAACTATTAGCCCCAGTTACAGGTGAAATACAGCCCCCTGAACTCATTTTAGAGATGATCTGGGTCCATTTAAACCGAGCAGCAAATTGAGTTACTGAACCCTGTGGATCATGTGACTTCTGGGCCTGGAATCAAGAAGTCAAGAGGCTTCTTGCCTATCTGTATATTCAACACTCATTGAGTGCTTTATATACAGTACAATGATCAAGGAGGCAAAGAATGTAATAATCCTCCCCATCCTTCTCAGTAGAGAGTCACTCCATTCTTGGAGCATCCATTTTAAAATGGCTGTGCACAGTTAGATGACCACTGCCCAGACATTTATAGTCAATGGGCAGTCAGCATCTAGTTAAAATATAATGAATTTGTACCAAAGCATTTGTAACATCATTGATTAGGAAAATCCATGCACATTTTGTGTAATATCAGCAGATCTCTATCATCCTGTGTGATTTACAGATGTCATAGCAATTCCTGTCCATGTAGAAGATCTATCCATCCTCACAGAACAACATTTGTCCCTCAAAGCTGCACCAAGTAAATTATGCTGATTCTTGCTGATATGATACTTCTAAGTACTATGGTGCCCAGAACACATGACATGAACATGGCACAGGCCCAGACTGCCCATACACTTAACCGGTGGGCCGTCTGGGTTCGGGCTGCCAAACTGGCTCGGAGCATCCACAGGGGAGCTGTTGATTCCCCCCCGGTGAGCCCTGAGTACCAGCGCTGGTATGTGACGCAGCTACAGGGGCCGCGACTGGACCCATGAGCCAGGGAGCCGGCAGGCCCCCTTCACCACACGGCTGTGTCACATAGAGACATCGATGCAGAGATGATGGCTGCCGACTGCGCAGTACAGGCGGTGGGTCCGGCAGAACAGCCAGGATCTTCTGTTCCAGGCCATATCGTGCTGCCTGCTCCGCAGCTTGAGTCTAGGAGTGGGCGGGAAGATGTCAACCTGGAGGAAGAGCTAATAAGAGGAAGGAAGAACGACTGGTGAGTATTTTTTAATTTTTTTTTTATTGTGGTCCCTGGCTAAGCAGAGGGTCTCCCCGGCTACCTATATGTGCTACCTGGCTACCTTTATTTGCTTCCTGGCTAAGTATATGGGCTCCCTGGTTACCTATATGTGCTCCATGGCTAAGTATATTGGCTTCCTGGCTACCTATATATGCTCCCTGGCTACCTATATGTGCTCCCTGGCTAAGTATATGGGCTCCCTGGCCACCTATATGTGCTCCCTGGCTACCTATATGGGCTCCTCTAGCTATCTATATGGGCTCCCCTAGCTATCTAAATGGGCTACCTAATTAATGGGGGGACAATATATACCTGCCTAATTACTGGGGGTGGCCTTGTCTACCTGTCTAATTACCGGGGAGAGGCCCTGTCTATCTACCTAACTTCTGGGGTGTCTATGTAACTAAGTTTCTAATGGGGGCCCAATATACCTATCTGCTGAGGGGACCCTATATACCTATAATTTACTATCGGGGAACTCTATATTCGTACCTATGGAGGGGACTATTACCTCCCTACCTATATGGGGAGGCTTTATTCAGCTAAAACTGAAGGGCTTATATACCCATGAGGGGCTACCTAATTGGGGATTTATATATATTTAACTACTCAATGATTATATAGAACGTACTCGAGGGGACTATTACGCCTGCATCTGTGGGTTCCCCTTTATACCTATCTATTGTGGAGGTCTATATTACTTACCTGCCTACTGTGTGCTTGTATAGCTACTATATGGGGGCCTATTTTATTTTCCAATCACACTATCTAAACTTTTTTCTTTTTTTTTAATTCTCTTAATTTTTTTGGGTCTATACATACCTAAAAAGAGCATCTTCCAAAGTGCCTGTCTACTCTCTGGGGGAGAGGGGGGGGGGGTGGACCTACCTCCTGGTGGCACCAAATGGATGGTCCTATAATTGGCTTGGGGGCATCACTTTCGCTGTTTGGGGTACGGTACAATTACTGTGTTGGGGCACCCAAAAAAGGGCACTATATGGAGCTCTATGGAGTTTGTACAGAGGTGCGAATTGATAGGAAAGTGCTGGAAAAGAGAGGAATATAAGATATTTCTGTAGTAAATTCTACAGGGGTGAATAGGGTCCGGGAGAAGATGTCATTGCATTCTGTACGGAACGGAGATAAAAAAAAGGAAGAGAAGACTTTTCAGAGAAGACGTATGGGGGTTGGACCAGATGGAGTACGAATAGGGAGAAGGAGAACAATCCCATCAGATGAGAAGTCTCCTGTGAGTCCCTGATGTCAGGGTTATTTCTCTTCTTGTTGGATCGAGTGATGTAGTCATTTATCATGTATGGGTTAGACTGAGCTGGTGTCTGATAACTCTGTAGTCTCTATATGGTGTGTTGTAGTTCTATACCTGAGTGGTGTCTGACCACTATGTGGTCTCTGATATTGGTGCTATTGTAGGTTATCGGAGCTGGTGTGTTCTGCAACACTAATTTGTGGTTCTCTGTATGGCAGTGTTGTAAGTGTATACTGAGCTGGTGAGACCTAAGGGTCTGATCTATATGTGGTTATCTGTATGATTGTATTGTAGGTTCTACATGAGCTGGTGTCTGACCTCTATGTGACCATAATCTCCAAAAAAATTGGGAAATCTCGCAAGAGACATGAGTGAGTTTTGAATCACTATTATTTACTATTTTGCCATAGGCAAACTTTATACTCTATCGTTCTATTCTGTAAAACACAAAAAGTAACTTTTTATGTATAACTCTTAACTTGTGTTGAGCGTTGGGTTTGGCGTACGTCCGATAGTCGGCCAGCTATAGTTAAGGTTTTTTCGAATAGTGAGCCGTCGATTATGACGCGTTACATTAAAGTCTATGGGTGAGAGCAACAACGCCTTCATTATTTACACCAAAAAAACAAGCTGGAGAGCTTGAAATTTTACAATCCACAACAGTCAAAATGGATACGGCTACATCTTAGGCAGCCAACACACTTAGGTTATAAAAGTCACAGAAAAAAAGTCACGACCATTCCACTATCCTGTCTTGTACACAGCCTGACCCCTTAAACCCTGCATCACCCACAAATTAAAAAAGTAGGCCAGAAGGCTGTATGATTTGAACCATCATGTTACTTGAACTGGACATTGAATAATCCTGTTCCTGGAAGCAGCATGAGCCCCAAACCTGCCAATGACCCCAGATTAAAAAGTGCCGCAAAAGGAGTCTTTCAACCACCATTTTAGTTGAACTGGACCACTAAAACTTATATCTGGTCCTGTACCGCAGAATGACCAATTAAACTGTTGGACCCACAGTTTAAAAAGTGCCAGAAAAAAAAAAAAAAAAAAAAAAAAAAAAACAAAAGGAGTTAAACCACCATTTTAGTTTGAATTGGACATATATGTCCCATGTCCTGGGCCACAGTATGACCATTAAACCTGTCTGACCCCAGATTACAAAGTGCCGGAAAAAGGGTCTTTCACCACCATTTTAGTTGAACTGGACATAGACTATATGTGTCCTGGGCCAACAGCATGCCCTAGGGCCGGAGTTAAGTGGTGGGTGAAAGGCCCAGGCTGGCGTCCGTCATCTAGTAACACGCAGGTTAAATGCCCTGATGATTGCAGCAACAAAAACTGTGCGTGCTGAAGCAGAGGTGCGGAAGCGAATGTGTGAGAAACTCCAGCCTTCCTTCAGTACCACAGTCAAGACCTGGGAGCGGCTTGCCCCCTCCGTTATGAGTGCGGACCAATTGAGCTTCACTTGGAATACTGGTGGTTAACGCTCCTGTTACACCCAGGTGCCCTTTTGCTTGGCATTCTTTTTCTCATTTTACCAATGTGCTGGAGGAAATTGTTCTTCTGTACTTTGTTCTCTGTCAGTGTGCTCCATACTTCCATGTCCTTTTGAATAACCTACATATGGTCAAGTTTTCCTGAACCTCCCTTGTCCAATTCAGGGGAATTTTGTACCAGCTATTTTGTACATGCAAGTTTTTTTAATGTAGTTTAATTCTAGGAAAACAAATTTTTAAAAAATAGGATGAATCCCACATGTCTTGTGTTTCTCTTTTTTTTCATTGGATTAAATGGTTGTCTCAATAAAGGGATTGACTTAGCTATGTTAAAGATCTTGCAAAAACAAGTCATTTTTGCAATATGTGTCCATTAAAAGTGTCCCTACCGATTCCTGTTATGACAGCACCATCACCCTTGATGCCACTCTGACATTTGTGAAGAACAAATGTCTGTTAGAAAATTTTTTTATAGATTTGTGACCTGTAGTATTAGCTGCATGTCACAGCAAAATCGCACCCCCAAAAGATTCAAAAGAATGACCTTGAGCCAACTTATGGACAATTGTGAAGAAACAAATGTCTGTTAGAAACAACATTTTTTAGAATTGGACTGTTGTATAGCTGCATGATCCACAGCAAAATGCCCCCAAAATTCAGAAGCATGTACCCTGAGCAAATTTGGGACAATTGTGAAGAACAAAAATGTCTGTTAGGAAACAACATTTTTTAGAATAGGACCTGTAGTATAAGCTGCATGATCCACAGCAAAAGTGTCCCCCAAAAAATTCGCAAAAGCATGACCCTTGAGCCACTTTGGACAATTGTGAAGAACATAATTGTTCTGTTAGAAAACAACATTTTTTAGAATAGGATCTGTAGTATAGCTGCACATGTCACAGCAAAAGGCCCCCAAAAATTCAATAACATGACCCATGAGCCATTTTGACAATTGTGAAGAACAAACAATGTCTATTAGAAACTAACTTTTTTTTTTAGTACATAGGACCTGTAGAATTGCTGCTTTCAAAGCAAAATGCCCACCAAAAATTCAAAGCATGACCTTGAGCCACTTTTGGTCAAATTGTGAAGAAAAACTCAAATTTCTGTTATGACAATCAACCATTTTTTCTAATAGGACTTGTAGTTATTGCGCATTTCAAAAGAAGCAGGACCCAAAAAATTATAAAAATGACTTCTCAGCCACTGTTAAAAATTCTGGTGAGGAGAAATTGCCACTTAGAAGCAACATTTCTGTTCCATTAGGACCATGATTATTTGCTGTATCTCACAGCTACATGACCCAAAAAATTATAAATATGGACTTTCTCAGCCACTGTTAAAATTATGAGGGAGACATGCCACTTAGAAGCCACATTTCTGTTACAAAGGGATCCATGATTATTGCATGGTTCTGCACAGCTACATGACCCAAAAATTTTTAAATATGACCTTCTCAGCCACTTTAAAAATTGTGATTGAGAAAATGCACTTAGAAGCCACTTTTCTGTTCCAAGGACCATAATTATAGCTGTATCTACAGCGCAACCTGTGAGCTATGTCGCAAAAATCGCTACGATTGACAATGTGTAACATCTTAAGATATAAGTGAGTAAATGGATTACGATGTGTGTCATGAAAACCTTGCTGTCTTTTACAGTCTCCTCACAGCCAAAACAGATTAAAAGAGGAAAAGAGAATAAAAATTGCAGTAAGAAATGATCATTTTAAAAAAAGTTTTCAAGAGGACCATTTCTGTTTGAAAAGGAATGTGAAGTAGACCGGCAACTAATCGGTGACCTCGGCAATTGGGGCCACAACATCATCAGAGATCCATGCTGATTCATCTTGCATGAAAGTCAAACGATCCACATTATCGTGGCAAGCCGCATGCGTTTGTCTGTATTTAAGGTTATTAACTCACTGACATCACCAGAGAGGGTATTAATTGCATATTAAAGTGTATTGTATTTTACAAGAGGGCAGGAATATGCTTCAATTACACAATTGAACATACTCAACAAGTGCTTTTACAAATTATTTTTACATAGATTATTTTAAATCTGGCGGAACTGATGTCAATATGTTCGACGTTTCGGCGGACGCCTTTATCAAGTGACATCTGTGGTGAGAAAAGAGATATACGTGAGCAGCGGAAAACAACAGAATTATAGAAGTGAAAAACATCAAATAGGAGGATAGGATAATGGGATAGGAATAATAGGAGAGTTTACACCAATAGAATAAGTAGGGTAAGAATAACGATAAATGCCCTTACTAAAAATGATAAATTTGTGAGGTAATGTAAGTAATATCAGAGAACGGAGCGCAACAGTAGTAAGTAAAGAGATTCAAAAGACAAAATATCGTACATGGATGGATAATTAAGTAAATTCACGCTTGGGACAGTCAGGAGATAGTAGTCATAATAATTTGTTGCCTACCAGGGATAATATCCACTTAGGAAATGGGGAAGAAAAAATCCCAGGGGGAATGCTGGCAATCGTCCAGGCACTGGAACAAAGGCAGGATAAGGAGAGAGGCAACTACTGAAAGTTTAAAGCAGCATAGCTTATGTAAGTAAACCGCATAACCTGTTTGTGGAGGAAACCGGACGTTAGTTCCGAGTATTGTTAAAGAGATGCGGGTCTGCAGGACTTGCAGAGAGCGGATAAAGCCATCGCGCGGCGCGAAACAGTCGCCGCGCAAGCCGCGATGATATGGTCGTGGGGCAGATAGAAAGGGCAAAAGCGTACTGCGCATGCGCCGGTTTTCGCGCATGCGCACTGTAATTGTCAGCGCGATGTAATAGAGTGGGTGATAAGCGTATGTAAAGTGGTGAAATGAAGAGAAATATTGATAGAGGATAAAGATTATAGAATATCGGAGAAGGAAAAGGAGGGGTGGAAAAAGGGATTGAAAACCTGAAGAAGATAGTGAAAAATAGACAGTGATCAGATTAAGGGAAGAGGGATAGAGAATAGAGGGGAAAGCTGAGTACATATATATAGCGGAGTATAAGCCCAGAGGACGGACATATAGTGGATGCCTTATTTGATCTAGAACATAAACAGGACAAGATTAGGATAATGTACATCATATAACAATATACAGTAATACATGACAATTATGACTCAAGGAAATAAATATCTCTCAAAACATATCATATATTAATAGCCATATCAAGATTCACGGTTGAGACCGTTCGGTTCTAATGTCTCAGGTGTAGATCCAATACCGCTCCGTTTGAGTAATGTGTGCGATACGATTGCCCACGGCGTGGGACGGGACCTGTTCATTCACCTGAAATCGTAGCTGCGATGGGTTGATGATTATGTTCAAGAAAGTGAGATGGGATTGTGGCGGTGTGGAACAGATGCAGAAGAAAAGGGAATCGGAACGACTCATGAGAGAAGAGATCGACTCAGACGTCTCTGGTGAGTCCCTGACATCAAGGGTTATTTTTTATTTTGTAATGTGTTGGTGACTTAGCAGTGTGTCTAGACCTCATTTGTGGTTCTATATGGCGGTGTTGTAGGTTATACCTGAGTGGGGTCATGATCTCTTATTGGTCTCTATATGGTGGTGCTGTAGATTATTCCTGAGCTGGTGTCTGATCTCTATGTGGTTCGATTGGTGGTGTTGTATAGGTTATACCTGAGCTGGTGTCTGATCTCTATGTGGGTCTCTATATGGTGGGTTGTAGGTTATACCTGAGGGGGGGTGGGGGCTGGTGTACTGTCCTCTATTGTGGTACTACTATATGGCGGTGTTGTAGGTTATACTGAGTGGTTGTCTGACCTCTGTGTCTCCTTATGGGGCAGTGTTGTAGGTTATACCTGATCTGGTGTCTGACCGCTATGTGGTCTCTATATGTTGTAAGTTATATTGGCGCAGTATAGTGGCAGCGCACATGTGTCCCTGATTGTAAGAGTGAGGGAACAACTGACCTGTCGGTAGGGAGTCTCACTTTTACTTTTCTTACTGGTCGTTTATTTTTTATAGGTGGTGAGGTGCGTGACCAAGGGAAACGTGGTGGGCGGAATATTGTTTGTGGGTGGGGGGGATATTGTATGTGGGTGGGGGGTTATTGTATGTGGGTGGAGGGGGTATTGTATGTAGGTGGAGGGGGGATATGGATGGAAGCTACTAGCCCTGTGTCTCATGATATGTTAGGATGACAAATGTGTAATACATTGTACTACACACATACAGTTCTGTTTGCCACACTGTATTATGTGGTAAAATGGGCGCATTTATGTAGAAGAGGCCGGTAATATTTTAATGTACAGTAGGGTGGGCCCCCGAGATCATTTCCCCTGTGGGCCCCAGACGCCCCAGTCCGACACTGAGCAGGAATACACTACTCTATTTTTCATCTGAAGATATGTACTAAGGTTCAATTTGGATATGGTATTTCTAAAACATATGTAACCAGTAGAGTGCTTTCTGACCTGTGCTCGTATAGGTGAGCTAAGTTCACTTTGAATTTTTATATTTGATGACGCAAGGATTCTCTTTGTGATGTTTCTTGAATCTCTGGGTCATAGATGGATCCCAATGAATAAACTTTACCACAACCATTTACTGTATTAATTTTATTTAAAACCTAATATCATTTCCAAAGCAAGAACCGAGCAACCCCCCATTTACATGGACATACTGACGGCTTTTTATTGCTGTACAAATGGACTCACAGTCTTAAAATGCAAATGTCCTATTCCATCCTTCTGCTCAGATGTTAGGACTGATTTTCTAAAGATACTTTCCATAATATACTCAGCAGATTCTGCATAGTATGTAATGGCTCAACCAAAATGGTAACAAGTACCAAAAGCATCACTTCAGCAACAAATGTACATCTACATAGGACATTAGAAAATATTCACAACAGATCGTTCAATGTAGCGTGTTGAGAAAAAGTGTTAAAAGGCCCTCGCTGGAACGCACATAAAGGCTCTCTATTGTGCAGGACATTTGGCGGCTTTCAGAAGAATGTCTCTCTGCACAGGGGACATGTAGATTTGTTGCTTGAGGTAAACCACTTGTACAGACACTGCGAGTGAAACTTCTTTTTGCAGGTTCTGCAGGCTTTTTTAGGTAGAGAATAATTGGAACCATGAATGATGGAGAAACAGATCATACAGTCCTCAACTCCTTCAAAACTGTCTTGTTCACCATTGTTATTCCAGAGGGCCTGGCCTTCCATTATACTCCGTCTGGTGAGTGAGGGTTAAGTGTTAAGCTGTAAACATTCCAGTTGCGCCACTGTTACTGAACCGCCACACCTACTCGCCGGCCGCTTTCTACAGTTATGGAGCCCAGAGGGTAGTTTTGTGGAAGTTGAATAATAAGCTCTTGTGGCAGAATGGCTAAGAGTAGTTGCCTGCTTCTGCCACTAGGTGGAGTCATCTGTGTAGACGAGGGTTAGGTAAATGGACATAGAGCAAGTCGAAAAAGGAGAGTAAGATAAGGGTGTTTCCCGAACATCTTACATGAGTTTCACAATGTGCGATTTTCCTTTTATTTCTATATTACCCATTGAAACAGATCTCCGAAAGCTGCTTCTAATAGATTCAAGATTGTACAGCGCAAAGAGGTCTAAGGATGTACCGCCATTAAAATGATACCACCAGAGGGGTTATTGAAATAAACAGAGTCCATAATAATATAACTCATTTCGGCCTTATGTGGTAATGGTTTAGTAATTATATTTACTCATATTTATTGTATATATTTTATGATTCTTGTCAGTAGTGCAATATATATATTTTGTCCAGGTATTAGGTTTTATCATATAGTATAAATTGTTTATTTTAGAGTGTAATTAATGATCTAGGATTATGTAGTCGTATTTTTAGAGTAGTGTTTTTACTAAACCTTGAGCAAATGATGATATAAGAGCTTGTTTAGTTGATCTGCAGAAAATCCAATATGGATCCATTTATTCCGGCTATGATGTAAAGACTTTCTCCAACCAATGGGAAATCGAGATATAGGGTCCTCATATTTAAACGGCTCAGTTTTTGAAATCACTCTTCACCCCTGAGGAAGCGGCTGATTAGGCGTGAAAACACATGAGCTAGACTATATGTCTTATTATGGTAGTGTTGGGTTAGTATTATTTTTTATTGTTAGAAGCATCGGTTAAACCGAGCTTCATAATAAAAGTTTTCTTTTAAAAATTATTTATTTTCCTCGCGGTAATCTCGTGTCACTGATAATAGCACTGAGCGCCGTAAGATTACTGTTTTCTCTAGTTCTATTTTTTTATATTATCCCAGTTTCAGTGCAATAAGGGAGTTAAAAAGATCGTGGCTGCCGGTCTTAAGAGTTTAACAGTGGGAGTGACAACTCCCAATATCAACCATAAGCAAAGTTGGGAGTTGTGCCCCTGTTTGCAGCACAACTGAATCAGGTACAGTGGAATCGCTGGATGCGTGCTATCCCTTTTTTAAGGCTATCCCTGTTTGGGCGCCTGTCTTCTTTTCTTTTTTGTCTGTTTATCTTTCACATTAGATGCACTTAAAACCAGTCCACGCTTCACAAAAAATGTTGTAGCTACCACTCATTGTAACCCCTTGAGGAACATACTTTATAGTTTAGCATCAAACATGTTATCTTTTAGCATTATGGCAGTTAATAGGATAACACAACTAGGCTATATTTTTCTTCTTCAACTCTGTGAGTAAGGCAAGGAACAAACTTATCCGTTTTAATGTTTAATGTGCAAGGGAAGAATGCTTAAAAAAGATTACAAAATGATTAAATCAAAATGGCATGCACATAAAGACCAAATAGTTAAAATAATTAAAAGGAATAAAAAAATAACAGACATCTTACTAATTAGACTGACTACAGATCCCACTGTGGAGAACAGTTACAGTTGGACAGAACTTTTATAGCAGATTTTTATAGGGTCACAGCTAAGCCTTTTAACCTTCCTTCTACTCAAATCACAGAGGTGTAGCTAATTACATGCAAGAGGACACTGTTGCAGGATGTGATTCCAGTTTATGTCATAAATCCTCATAGGATTCTCCGGGCCAGATAGCATGACTGTCAATTTCAAAGCATATTTTCACCAACCTAAGCTTATCAAGCATAAATACTGTATGAAATATCCATGGTTTGCTCCAAAATTCAGTTTTGTGGTAACTATGCTATTGGTTAATATCTTAATAACTCTATTGTTTTAAAAGTGTAAATAGATATGATCAACAATCAATATTAAAATACATTTATGTTATCGGTTAGCATTAATAGTTCTAACAAAAAAAATATTTCATTCTCATCTGTCAATCGTCGTCAAGTGTAATACATGTCTTAATAAACTGTTTTTTAAGTATGACTGAAAACACAAAAAAAAAATATTTGTGGTCTTTGCAATAGAAGTAACGGTGTAAAATAACCTTATGGTAACAATAATATCAGAAAGTTCTAATTGAGGCTATGTTCACACGGCTTATTTCGGGACGTATTTACGGATGTATTTACGTCCGCAAATACGTTCCGAAATACGTTTCAAATAATGAACAATTAGATTAGCATTGATTCCAATGTAAATTACGCCTCGTCATACACACGAACCGTATTTTCGAGACGTATTTGTGGGCGTAAATACTTCCGTAAATATGATCGTAAAATTAAGTCCCCTGTCATTTATTGAGGCGTATTTTGCAACATAAATCCCCATAGTAAAGAATGGGGATTGTATTTAGGCCGCAAAATACTTGCCACACTTTGTGACACGTATTTGAAACGTATTTCGGGACGTATTTGCGGACATAAATACGTCCGTAAATACGCCCCGAAATAAGCCGTGTGAACATAGCCTGATAGTGCAAGACAATAACAAAGAGTAAGGCTCAATTCACACCATTTTCTTATCCTGTTGAAACACCCTGGTTTTGTTTCTCAATCAATGTAATTTTTGTATTGGCAAAAACAAAAGTTTTTTTAAACACTTTTAAATACTTTTTTTTTTGACAGATCTGTTGTATCTATGACAAAAAAAGATTTTTCAAGATCCTGTAGTTTTACTGAACAAGTTGTTACTTGTATATCCTATTTAAAAAAAATTGATCCTACCAAAAAATTGACAGATGGACACTTTTAATTATGACAGAATCCCCTCTAAAATCTATGAATACATTTAAAAAACAAAATAAAAGAAACAGACATTTAAAAAAGACAGCATTTGGTGAAGCAGGCCTAACTGGAACTTTTCTTTCATGTATAAGTTATTACCTCTAGTCATAAGGTCACTAGACCATCTTGTCCTCAATAGTCTGATTATATATTGGATTGTCAAAACTATTACAGCCAAAATAGCTATGTTCAGTTTTACAGTTGGTCGAGTTTGGGAACCTTACCAATAAAATCTAGAAATACTTTTATAAATCATGATATTTCTATCATCTTAATTGTAAAAGCAGTTTTCTTAAGACAGTAAAAAAACATATTTCTATTCAAGTGTTTTTTAGCATGCTAGAATTTGTTAGAGTGGAAGAAAGATGCCATGAATTTGACAGTTTAGCAATATCATGTATAATTGAATATCTGACCTCAATTACCCCATGTAGAGAAAAAATTAATTACCACTGGAGGAAGATTTAGCATATTTTCTTATGTTTCTGTCTAGATTATAGTTTATGATATTTTTATTTGATCAAGGCAGTCCTCTAATTCATAGCACCTTATACTTAAAATGCTTCTTTTGCTGAGTTTAATGCAATATCGTTTATGTGCACACTATAAAGTTTGTATCTGGAGGTATTTTATGGTAAAAAATAGTGTATGTGTTTAGATTTTTTACAAAAAAATGGAATTTCTAAATTGAAAATCACAAAGTGAGTCAGCTATGATGTCTAATGCACAAAACAAATGTGTTAGGTGCATTGTTCGTCAGACTCGACACTTTGTAATGCGCCTAGCATGCAGGGGTGTTTTGGGGGCATTCTGGGGGCGCACTACACTCGTAATATTAGACACATATATGAATGTGGTGTGGCAAAACTAGGCGCATTACTGCTCAAACAGGTTATAGGTTACTGTGAGGAGTCGAAGTGGAGCTAGAGTTGCTGTTGGGGCAAAAAATGTTCAAGATTTCTCAACTTACACCAGTATAATAATAAAAAGTAATTTCTGATTATTATCAAACTATATAAAATGAAATTATTTAAATGTAATAAAAATTGTTATCATATAAAATGAGTACAAAATATATATCCCAAAAATATAAAAATATCTCCTATAAAATGTATTTAAATTCAATAGAATCTAAAACTAATTTACATTAAACAACCCACTGATGTTGTTGTTCAGATTGTTTTTAATTTTTACTACATTAATTTGAAATGTATTTTTGCTGCTTTCACCCTTTTTTCTATATACAGCAAGAGCCAGCACACCACAGCTTTTGCTGTTGCCTGTGGTGCACCAAGCAAACATAACTACCATAGTTTCTATTCTAAAGACTTTTCTTTTATTTCCAGTCTATCTATAGCCTTTATACATGTTTGGCGCATTACTAATGCACCTAAGTTTTATAAACACTTTAACACTTTAGCAACAGTTTAATAAATGGGCTGAACTGGATGGACGTATGTCTTTTTTCGGCCTGACAAACTATGTAATGCGCCTAACACATAGACGAGGCATGTCGAACTTTAGATCATATTTATAATCACACAAAAAACACTTTCATACATTCAGATGCATTATACACTGAAAACGAGACTCGACAATTCACTTCAAAGCACCATACAGAGATACAGATAAATTTCTCTATGAGGTTCTGTCGTGTTCCTGGGATGTTGCAATAAAAAATGGAGGGGGGGCGTGGAAGTATATAAATACACTACTTCTCTCTCCCTTTCCCTCTGACCCTGATAAATCCCTCAGTGGGATTTTTGTCCCGAAATGAACAGTCCCGCTGTGGCTTGCATCTATTAAGCCTATAGATGCCCTAACAATAAAATAATATACATTTTAAATTCTAACTTATGCCATATTAATATCCTGCTTCAATAATAAATGGGTTTGATGTTTGGATATTTCCCTTCTTTTGAAAAAGTATTTTCTTCATTTTTTTCCTCATTAGATATGTTTAATCTGTTCCTTAAAACTAATTGGTCTGTTTTCTGGTGTTGTTCCCTAAAATATGTATATAAAGTTAAAACCAGAAGTTTACATAGACTATATAAAAAAAACACATATGGATGTTTTTCTCACTTTCTGACATGAAATCAGAATATACCTTACCTGTTTTAGGTCAATTAGAATTACCAAAATTATTTATATTTGCCAAATGCCAGAATAATGAGAGAGAGGATTTTAAGGCATTTTTATTACTTTCTGCAAAGTCAAAAGTTTACATACACTAGGATTTCTATGCCTTTAAACAATTTGGGGCAGCCCATATGATGATATCATGTCTTTCGAAGCTTCTGATTTTTTGGCAACATCAGAGTTAATTAGAGACACACCTGTGGATGTATTTTAAAGTACACCAGAAACACACTGCTTCTGTGTATAACATCATGGGAAAGTCTAAAGAAATCAGCCAAGATATTCGGAAGAGAATTATGGACTTGCACAAGTCTGGGTCATCCTTGTGTTAAATTTCCAGATACCTGAAGGTGCCTCGTTCATCTGTACTAACAATTACATGTAAGTATAAATAAGATGCCAGAGATAAACATGCTTTGATCCAACATGTGTATATCAACTCAAGAACAAAATCAAAAGACTTTGTGAAGATGTTGTCGGAAGCTTGTAAGTTTGTGTCATTATCCATAGTGAAACAAGCTCTATATCAACATGGGCTTAAAGGCCACTCTGCCAGGAAAAAGCCATTACTACAAAAGAAACATCTAAAAGCCAGATTAATGTTTGCAAATGCACACAGGAACAAAGACCTACATTATTGGAGACATGTCCTATGGTCTGACAAAACTAAAATGGAACTGTTTCGCCATAATGGCCATCGCTACGATTGGAGGAAAAAAGGAGAGCCATGGAACCCTAAGAACACCATCCCAACTGTGAAAGACAGGGGTGGCAACATCATTTTGGGGGGGTTTTTTTTGCTGCAGGAGGGGGGCACTCACAAAATAGATGAGGAAAAAAAGTTTATTGGCAATACTAAAAGCAACACTCAAAAAAATCAGCAGAATGTTAAATTGCGCAAAGGGGTTTTCCAAATTGACATGACCCAAAGCCGACAAACTGGAAAAAAAGGGGTTTAAGGATAACCAAGTCAATGTTTTGGAGGCCATCAAAAACCCCTTATCTTTTTCCTATTAAAAATTTTTGGGGCAAAGCTGCAAATGCAGGTGCGAGGCCGGCGACCTAAAAACATGGCTCGGTTTACATCAGCTCTGTTAGAGAAATGGGGCCAAAATTCCTACCAAATTTTTTAAGAAACTTTTTGGGAAAGGGTATCCAAAAAAAAACATTTAAACCCAAATCATACGTTTAAGGCAAAACTCCCAAATACTAAAGAAATGTATGTAAATTTTTTAACTTTGCAGAAAGTTAAAAAGTTCTCTCTCATATTATTCTGGAAGTTGGCAAATATAAATAATCTTCTTAGTTCTAAGTGACTGAAAACGGGTAATGTTTATTCTGATTCCATGTCAGATAGTAAGAAAAACATGCATATGTCTTTTTATATAGTGTATATAAACTTCTGATTTCAACTGTAATTAATAAACAGAGTACATCTGTATGTAATTCATTTTAGTATAACTACAGCTGGTTTGTGAAGGTTTTTAGAGCTTTGTTAGAGAACATTAGTGAACAAACCGCATATTGAAAACCAAGGAACACTACAGAAGCTCAGAAATAAAGTTGTGGCAAAGTATATTGTGGGGTTAGGTTTTAAAAAATAGCCCATACTCTGAACATCTCACTGAGTACTGTTCAATCCATCACCTATATATGAAAGGAGTATGTCACAACTGCTAACCTACCAAGATATGGCTGTCCACCTAAACTGACAGTCCAGACAAAAGGGCACTAATTAGAGAAGCAGCCAAAAGGCCCAGGGTCACTCTAGAGGTGCTGCAGAGTTCTATAGCTCATATGAGAGAATATTAGTCATTTACTCCACAAATCTGGTATAGAGGCAAGAAGAAAACCTTTTTTGAGAGCAAGCCATAAGAAGTCCTGTTTGCAGAAAGCTATATAAGGCAAATAGAAAGCATGTGGAAGATGGTGCTCTGATCAGATTAGACCAAAATTGAGCCAATACTGCACATCACCCTAAAAAAATCATCTCCAAAGCATGGTGGTGGCAGCATCTTGCTGTGGGGATACTTTAATTCTGCAGGGACTAGGGAGCTGCTCAGTGTTGATGGGAAGATGAATGGATGGATGCAAAAGATTTGAGACTGGGACGTAGGTTCACTATCCATAAGGACAACGACCCTAAACATACAACCAAAGCTACAATGGAATGGTTTAAATCAAAGTATATACATTATTATTATTATTATTATTATCATTATTATTATTATTATTTATTTTAAAGCACCATTGGTTCCAGGGCGCTGTACATTCGAGGGAGTTACATACACAACATAAGTCAAACAAGTACAGTGATAATTGATAAATGACAATTGGCGACGACTGAGGGAGAGGAGGGACCCTACCCGCGAGGGCTTACAATCTACATGGAGGGGAAAGAGACAGAAGGTGAGGGGCCAGACATGTATGTGGGAGGGTGTAGTGACAGCGGGTGTTATTGTAGGTTATAAGCAAAGCCTGAAAGAAATGGGTTTTCTGGTTGCTTTTGAAGCTGGTTTGAATGTGATGAGGTTGAGTCTGATGTGTTGGGGCAGTGGAGTTCCAGAGTGTGGGTGAGCACGGGAGAAGTCCTTGGAGACGGTTGTGTGAGGAGCTTATAAGGGGAGGCAGAGGAGAAAGGGCCTGTGAGGAGCGGAGAGAATGCGTGAGGGGGAGATATTTGGACAATTAGGGCAGAGATGTATGGATGGGGAGAGGTTATGGAGAGCCTTGTAGGTCTTAGTTAGCAACTTGAAATTAATTTGCTGGGGCATCGGGGAGCCAGTGGAAGAGATTGACAGAGGGGAGAGGCAGAGGAGTAGCGGGGAGAGAGAGGTGGATAAGGCGGGCAGCAGAGTTGAGATTGTTTGAAGGGGGCCCAAGTGTGCTAGATGGGGAGGCCACAGAGAGGGATGTTGCAATAGTTAGGCGGGAGATGGTCAAGGGCATGGTCCAGCATTTTTGTTATGTGTCATAGGTTGAGGAATGGCGGATGCGGAGATGTTTTTCAGGTGGAGGGCGGCAGGCAGAGGTGAGGTTTTGGATGTGTGGTTTGAAAGATAGAGCTCGGAGTCGAGGATATTACACCAAGGCAGCGGGACTTGCGGAAACAGGTGGAGAGTGTACAGCCGATGACTGAGATAGAGAGATCAGGGGCAAGGGTAGGTTGGATGGTGGAAAGATGATAGTCTGTTTTCTCCACATTTAGTTTTAGGGTGGGACTGAGTAGAAGAAGGGGAAATGGAGGACAGACGTCAGGGATCTGTGAGAGTAGAGAGGTGACATCTGGGCGCGGAGATTGTAGAGATTGGGTATCGTCAGCCATAAGGTGTTGGTAATGAAGCCAGTGTGAGGCTATGAGCGGGACCCCAGGCAAGGAATGTTTAAAAAGAGAAGAGTAGAGGAACCAGGCACTGGACCCCTGAGGGACACAGCAGAGAGTTGGCCGGGGGGGAGGTCGGTGGAGCGAGAATGAGAGACGCTGAAGTTCCGGTCAGTGAGGTACGAGGGAGATCAAGGAAAGGGCCATGTCCGTTGATGCGAGGGACGGAGAGGATTTGTAGCAGGAGGAATGGTTCAAACAAGTGTCAAAGGCAGAGGACGGTCTAAGAGGAGGGCACGAGTAGTGGCGTGAGGCTTTGGCAGTTGCTAAGTCATTGGTGACCTTGGTTAGGGCGGTTTCGGTAGGTGGGGGTGGTCGGAAACCAGATTGTAGTGGGTCAAGGAGAGAGTTGGAGGAGAGGTGGGAAAGGACAGCCTAAAGATAGACGTGCTGCTCTAGGAGTTTGGAAGCAAAAGGGAACAGGAGATGGGGCGATAGTTGGACAGAGAGGAGGGGTCAAGGGTTGTTTTTTTAAGGATTGGCGTGATAGAAAGTTTTAAAAAGGGGCGGAAGGGAAGATGCAGAGGTTAGTGGATAGGTTGAAAGAGATGGGTGGGGGCTGGAATGATAGAAGCACTGAGGTCTGGATGAGGTGGGATGCCAGTGGGTCCAGACTACAGTTAGTGAGGTTGGATTTGGACAGTAGAGAGGAGAGGTTGTCATGAGTGACAGTGGGGAAGCAGGTTAAGGGGGAAGAGCAGTTTGCAAAAGTAGAGGAGGGTGGTGGGGACTGTGGGCTAAAGCTTTCTCTGATGTGGTTGATCTTCTGGAGGAAGTGAATGGCAAAGTCGTCTGCTGAAAGGAGGGATGGGGGAGGGGGTGCTGGTGGGCGGAGGAGAGAGTTGAAGGTTTTGAATAATTGTCTGGGGTTGTGGGACAGGGAGGATATGAGGTTGGTGAAATAGTCCTGTTTGGCTGAGGTGAGGCCACATAGTCTGGTATTAATTCACACTTAGCTGGGGCCACACTTGGAGCAGGGCCACATATACATGTGCTAAAATGCCCCAGTCAAAGTCTGAACCTACATTTTACTGAGAATCAGTGGCATGACTTGAAAATTGCTGTTCACAAATGTTCACCAATCAATCTGACTGAGCTAGAGCTTTTTTGCAAACATGAATGGGCAAAAATTTCAACCTCTAGCTGGTAGATACAAACCCCAAAAGATTTGCAGTTGTCGTTGCAGATAAAGGTGGTCATGCAAAGTATTGACTCAGGGGGCTGAATACATATGCACTACACACTATGAATACTTTTACAACCCACTGTTCTTAATAAAAAAATTCCTATCACTTATCTAGTAAGAGTTCATGTGCAGACTGGTCAGGAGATGTTAAAAGGTTATATCATTACATTCTCTTAGAAAGGAAAAAAAGTGATTTTCATAACAGAATAATAGATCATAGCTAGAGATGGGCGAATTGATTCTAACGAAGTGGAATTCGTTTAGAATTTCAGGAAAACTTCGATTCTGAACGAAGTCGAAGTTTGGGGTAATTCGCGGGAACGAAGTGTGTTTTTAATTGATAAAATGGCTGCGAGCACATGGCGTTACATGGGGCAACGACATCTGGGAGGAAGCAGGGCGTTGCCTACATGACATGTGCAGAGATGAAGCCAATCAGAGACCGGCAGGATTCTGTGACATCACCGCACTATATAATTCCGGGCGTGATGCTGGGAGCTCATACCGCTCTCACTGTACTGAGTAGGGAAGGTGCTGCCACGGCTGCTTGTGATATCTCATACTAAAAAACTCACTTTTATACAGCTATTTTTGGGGGCTGTCACAGCTTGTCTCAGAGACTGCTTCTCTTATGTTCTAATTTTGATTTTGTGGGGTATTGAAACTGAAGTCCAGTCTGCGTCCAGTGCAGCTGCAAATACATTTTAATGCTATCTGCTCAGTTCTTCAGCACATTGAATATCCAAGGGTTATCTAAGCCTGTTCCTGTTGTATTCATTTAAAGAAACAGCTCTTTTACAATCCAAATACCACTTAATTTTTGGTTGCTCATTTCTTTTGCGCAATTTAGATCCAGGGGTTAATTAAGCGTGGTTCTGCTGTTGTGGTCACTAAAAGAAACGTTCTTTTTCACAGCCAAAGAAGCAATTTTGCCTGTAGCATAATTCATAACCGAAGGTTAATTACAAGTTTTTCTGTTGTTCTGTACCGTAAAATATACAACATTTTAACACGCTACAAAGCTGGTAATTGTTGGCAGCATATTTCTTTTGCGCAATTTACATCCAGGGGTTAATTAAGCGTTGTTCTGCTGTTGTGGTCACTAAAAGAAACGTTCTTTTTCACCGCCAAAGAAGCAATTTTGCCTGTAGCATAATTCATAACCGAAGGTTAATAACAAGTTTTTCTGTTGTTCTGTACCGTAAAATACACGCCATTTTAACACGCTACAAGGCTGGTAATTTTTGGTTGCTCATTTCTTTTGCACAATTTAGATCCAGGGGTTAATTAAGCGTTGTTCTGCTGTTGTGGTCATTAAAAGAAACGTTCTTTTTCACCGCCAAAGAAGCAAATTTGCCTGTAACATTAATTCAAATCCAAAGGTTAATTAAGCCTTTTGGGGTTGCTTTTATATTCTTTTAAAATACACATGTTTTTAAACGGAAAATTTACAAGTAAAATTTTTCCTGGCCATTTGTGGAGCGCAATTTATACCCCAATGGTTACCCAAGCTTGTTTGTGGGTTCATTTGGAGTCAAATACAGGGTGTGTTATTTATCATATATCTTCATCAAACAGTGTTGTAATTTTAGAACAAACAGTATGTCAGACAGGGGAGGTGGCAGGCTTTTCACCTGCGATGTGGCAGTGGCACAAACTTTCCCTGGAGCAGGCCCAGGTCGCAGCACAGCAAAGGGGCGTCGCAGCAGGGGTCACTCGGTGAGGCCAGAACTGCGGTGTCATTAGCGGCGTGTGCTGACCAGCAACCCAAAGGTTCTTGATTGGTTGACTAGGTCATCCACTTTCTCCCAGATAAACATCTGAAACCCCAGCCAAAAGTCGGTGAGAACGTCAGACACAACCCTTAGTTGTTATGGCCCGGGAGTGGGTCAGCGGCCCTCACCTGTCCTCAACCCGCCTCTGTCCCATCCGGTTCCCTCAGCAGAGATTACTATGTGGTCTGGGCTCAGCGCCCATATATAGCGAGGATGGACAATTTGAGGAGGGCAGTAAGCAGCTACTTGGCAGCGAAGAAATGGGGCCAATAACCCCTGCTTCTTGTAGTAGGCGGCAAAGTATAGATGTGGAAAGTGGCATGGGAGGTCATGTTGGGAGGGGTCAGCCTCTGCATACCAAGACCGGTGATGAGGACAGCAGTGACGATGAAGCACGAATCGATGATGATGTAGCCGACCGCACTTGGGAACCGGGTGAAGCAAGCGCTTCATCATCGTCAGGAGAAGAGGGCGTCACCTTGCATGTCAGGCAGCGGTGCAGCCAGCAAGTGAGTTGTGTGGCTGTGAGTCAGCAGGGTAGCAGCAGTGTGAGGTCAGGAGCTAAGCGGCTAAGGGGTAGAAAAACCGGCCCTTTGCAGGTCCAAGAAAAATAGGGGCACAGGGGCTATCGAGGCCAGCGGCGGGTAAATAGTCACTCAGTGTGGAGCGTTGGCGGTAAATCATCTACTTGGTGGTGTTGCAGTTCTTTGCTAAGAACCAGAGGAGCCGAATATGGAATATGTAGGAATCTGTGGGGGAGAAAGGGAAGTGTGGCCAGGGAGCTAACGTTGGCCCATGCCCTGCGTCAATACATGCAGCGTCACATCCAGTGACTGGGGAAACCGTGTCTCAGATATGGTGGTCCATCCTGCCGCCGCCGCAGCAGCGCAGCGCCAGTGGCACGCATTTCCATTGCGGCCCGTCAAGGCTCCACCACCCCTGCAGAAGGGAGCTGTTTCTCTTTGCCATCAAACTCCCAGTCCAGACGCTCCTTTCCTCGTACTCATGGTGCCAGCAGTCGTTCAACGAGGTGATTGCAAAGAGACAACAGTATGGTCCAACCATCCTAAGATGCAGAAGCTGACCGTTGTTTCCTGTCCAAGTTTTTTGGTTATGCAGTCCCTCCCCTTTCCCCAAAGGGGTGGCTCTGCACCTTTCAGAGAACTAATGGCTGTTCCCGAGCCGAGGGGGATTTTTCCCAAAGCCATAATTTCTTTTCAAAAGGGCCATCCCCGCCCTTCCAAATATGTGGGAAAAAGAAGGGGGGCCCAGCCCTTGAGCTTTTTGGGTTTTTTTCCAAAGGGTTTCCCAGGGCAGCCCCGGACGTCTGGACCCTGTAACTTCGGTCGGGGCCCAGTCATGTCTTTTAGGCCCCCACTGGGTGAAGGGTGTTTCCCTGCCCGGGACACCAAAAACCCTTGGACAGGAGATCCCGCTTTCTCCTCCCCCTTTGTAAAACGGGTGCCCCTGCGCCCAATTTGTCCCCCTCCCCCTACCCACCACCCTCAGCCTAAAAAAATTTACGCCCCCATATACCCCCTGTGTAGGGCCAGCAGTGTCCGCAGTTCTACACCGGGGTTGCCTCGGCGAACAGTCGCACGGGGGGGAAAACTGTTTTGCTTTTGGGCAGCAAGAAATCAATGTTTTGGGTTTTTTCCCCGCCCAAATGTTTAAAACGGAACCATGGTGACGGACAATGGGGGGGAACATGGTGTCCCCGCTAAACCAAAAGGGAAAGGGTGGTCCCTTTTGGGGCCCCGCATTGCCACCCTGGGTTTAAAAATTTATTTTGAAAAAAGGTTCCCGAAGTCTTTTCCCCCGATCTTCAGAAGAAATTTTTAAAAACCCGAAAAAATGTGCATGCCCCTTCATCCATTCCTTTCAAGCCTGGGGAAAACCCTCCCCGAGTTGCAGTGGCAGAACTGCCCCCCCAACACACGCTGATATGCGATGTTTCTACCCATTGGGAATTCCAGCCTGCAAATGTTGGACCGACTGTTTAATGAACAGAGAAAGGCCATTAACGATTTTTTGATGATCCAGGCAGACAGGAGTACTCCCCTGTGTAACTTTGATGTCAGCCAGTGGCAGCTCATGCGTGACACCTGCCATTTGCTGAGGCCATTCGAGGAGACCACTTTATTCATCAGTCACTAGGACTATGGGATGAATAACGTCATTCCACTGCTTCATGTCCTGGAACAGATGCTGAAAAATCTGTCTGGACAGGGGACTGGAGACGTGGCGACTCCAGTCCGGTGGGGACTGAACTGGAGGAGGAGGAGGACATTGGAGCAGAAGCATTGTCTGGTGAAATGAGTGGATTTTCTACCCAGGTGACAGGAGAGGAGGAGCAGGAGCAGCTGGAGGCGTAGACGGAAATGAGCAAGATGAGGCAGATGACCCACAAGCACCGTGGGCAGTATACAGTGGAGATGGAGGCAGGGAGTCCCTCGGAGTCACTTGTGCAGATGGCCTGCAGCATGCTGATTTGCCTGGCTAATGACAGCCGAATAGTCACCATCCAGCAGTGGGATGACTTCTGGCTCTCCACCCTATTGGACCCTCGCTACCGGTCCAAAATGGGAGCCTTTTTCCCAGCTATTGAGAGGGAGGACAAACTCAAATACTATAGGGAAATCCTCCATAGTCAGTTGGCCGCTGCCTATGTGCGGCATCGTCCCTCCTCTAAACAGGTATGCCGGGGGGTTCTTCAGCGCTCACGTACTACTGCCGCGGCTGCTGGGGGAAGATGTGGGGTAGGAGCAGTACCAGCTCCATCAGCAGCAACCTAAGTCTGGAGTCAGTGATGAGCAGCTTCCTTCACCCGCATGTGAGGAGGGCAGTCGCCAGCAGGCAGCAGGACCTGGAGCAGACCCTGAAAACCCAAAAGGTGGTGGCCTGCTTGGACAGCACTCTGCCACCCCAGTTAGGGAAAATCTGCTTGACTACTGGGCAGCCAAAACTGGATGTGTGGCCACAACTTGCCGAGTTTGCAGTGGAGGAAAACTGTCCCGCCCGGCCAGTAGTGTGGCATCAGAGCGGGGGGTTCAGTGCGGCGGGGGCCATCGTTACCCCAAGGAGAGCCATTGTCCACAGGAAATGTGGGAAAGACTGACCTTTGTCAAGATGAATCAGGCGTAGATCGGCCCCGGTTTCCACACACCAATTTCCTTAGGTGTCAGATTACATCAGCCATAATGCCATAATCAGCCAAAACTTTGAGAAATGAGTCTGGGTTCAAACTACCTGCCTCAGCCACTATACTGATGCCGCCACCCGTCTGATGCCACACATCTGCTGTCAGTTTCTCCATCTGCCTACCACCATCTTTTCCAAGGACTGGTATTTTCCACCCACCTCCACACTCTGTCATTGTGCCACTCTCTGGCCTCATGCTGCTGCTGCTATTGTTGCTTCTGCTGTCACCTCCGCACCCTGTCATTGTCACTCTCTGACCTCATTCTGTTGCTCCTGCCGTCACCTCCCCTGCTCTTTTCATTGTGCCACTCTGTTGCCTACTTTCCCGTTTGTGCCACCCCCACACTTGTCATTGTGCCACTCTGTGGCCTACTCCTGTTTTTGTCAGCTGCAGAATGTCATTGTGCCACTCTCTGACCTCATGCTGCTGCCGTGACCTCCACACTCTGTCATTTGGCCACTCTGTGGCCTACTACTGTTTTTTCCACCCCCAGAATGTCATTTTTGCCACTGTTGACCTCATGCTGCTGCTGTGGCTGCTGCCGTGACCTACAGACTCTGTTATTGTGCCACTGTCTGATCTCATGCTGCTTCTGTGGCTGCTGCCGTGACCTACACACTGTGTCATTGTGCAACTCTGTGGCCTACTGATGTTGCCACCTGAGCCCTCTGCTTGTTTTTTTCCAGCTGTCGCTGCCATGACTTTATCAGGCTACATTCCTGCTTCAGTTTTTTGGTCAGTTTCGCCCTTTTAAGTGCCCAGGGAATTTTATAGTGAAGCGATTCTAAGAGCGGTTGGGGAGTCATATGCGTGTCATACTTAAAACACAACATTGTATGAAGACCAAACCAAGCTCCTCTGCATATTTAAGCATGGGGACAACATTCTACATCACCCTACAGGCTCTGTGCAGCCTGGAAATAGCTGTTTTTTTACGTGATTCGTCCCGAAGTAATTCGAACCGAAACAAATTTTGTCGGAAAATTCGGCGAATCGAATTTTTGAGAAATTTGCACATCTCTAATATTCACCTTTATAAAAGACTCCTGTCCACAGACTCATTTAATCAGTCAAACTCTACGGGTGCTTTCACACAGCACAGTTTTGGTGCAATTTTAACTGCACTCCAATTAAACTATCTTTATTACCAGCAAGCTTCTTTCAGTTGTCTAATTGTTCAGAAAGTTTTTTCAGGTAAGTAATCAATTACTGTGTTTGAAGTCTTGTGGATTTTAAACACACTAGTTGATTACTCTCTTTCCAAGCAGTTTAGATAAGTGAAATAAGCTTGCTGGCAATAAAGGCAGTTTAATGGAACACAGTTAAAACTGCACAAAACTGTGCTGTGTGAAAACACCCTAACCTAACAACGTGGGCAAGTTGTTAATGATCACAAGGCAGCTGGGACCACATTCACCAAGAAAACCTTTGTTAGACTATTACGCCATAATGGTCTAAAATCCTGCAGTGCCCAGAAGGTCCCCCTGCTCAAGAAGGCACATGGCCCGTCTGAAGTTTGCCAATGAACACCTGGACGATTCTGTGAGTGATTGGGAGAAGCTGGTGTGGTCAGATGAGACAAAAATGTAGCTCTTTGGCATTAACTCAACTCGCTGTGTTTGGAGGAAGAGAAATGCTGCTTATGATCCAAAGAATACTGTCCCCACTGTCAAGCATGGAGGTGAAAACATTATGTTTTGGGGTTGTTTTTCTGCTAAGGGAACAGGACTACTTTACCGCATCAATGGGAGAATGGATGGAGCCATGTACCATAAAATCCTGAGTGACAAACTCCTTCCCTCCGCCAGGACATTAACAATGGGTTGTGACTGGGTCTTCCAGGAAGACAATGACCCAAAACATAAGCCAAGGCAACAAAAGAGTGGCTCAAAAAGAAGCACATTAAGGTCATGGAGTGGCCTAGCCAGTCTAAAGAACTTAATCCCATAGAAAACTTATGGAAGGAGTTGAAGCTCCAAGTTGCCAAGCGACAGACTCAAAATCTTAATGATTTAGAGATGATCTGCGCAAACCTTATCAACTACAAAAACGTGGCTGTGCTTGCCAAAAAGTGTTTTGCCACCAAGTATTAAGTCTTGTTTGCCAGAGGGATCAAATTCCTATTTCTCTCAGCAAAATGCAATTACATTTATATAATTTATACAATGTGATTTTCTGGATATTATTTAGGATATTCTAACTCTCAATGTTAAAATTAGACTGTTCATGTCTTTTGTCAGTGGGCAAACCTACAAAATCAGCAAGGGATGAAATAAGTATTTCCTTCACTGTAGGAAAAAACATTGCATACAAATATTAATGTATGAGACAGGACCTACAGCGATACCCAATTTGTATAGTATTTTTTATGTTGAAATGTTTATTGCGTAAAACAAACTTTTTTTTATTTTTCCATATACAGAGCTGTGTAAGGCCTTTTTGTTAGGCTTCCGGGCTGCTAGGGGAGCAATTGGCAGCCGCGCTTACATTGAGGCAGTGTCGATAAAGACAGAAAGAGCTCCCTTCCTCTGTTTTTCATTCAGCTGCTGCAGTCGTGATTGACTGTGGCAGCTAAGGGGTTAATTGCCTGCGGCAAGAGTGAGCTCTGGCCATGGGCGACACAGCATGGGGTCAGTCAATTGCAACTTGGAAACTTGGGAAACCCCTGGTGGGGCCCTGAGTACGCTGACCTGGAGTTTCTTTTAAACTGCAAAGCAAAAAGGAAGAAAGAAAGAGGCAAAAACCAAGTGTGTAAGAGGCATGCACAGTAGCTATAGGGTTGGCCCACAGAATCAACTCAACAGGTAAGCCCCCCAGAATGAAATTCAACTGGTGGGCCCAAGACACCCCGGTCTGACACTGCTCAAAGCATTAATAGCGCCATCAGTCATGCATGTGCAAAGTTGTAAGAAATCAACACAACAATTTAATGTGTACAAGAACCCAATAATAATGGACAGTATATGAGGTGTCTCGAAACTCAGAATTCTGGGCATTGTAGTTTTGTGACTATATCATTAAAAAATTACATGGAGAGAAGAGGGGGGTGGAAGAAAGGAGTGTTTGTATACATCTTTCATAAGAACATAGACCTGCGTATCAGCTAAATTCAAAAATACACCTATGTAATGCACTTAGTTGTGAATCACATTGCCTGAAAAAGACTCTTATGAGAGCAGAAATGTTGCTGTCAATGAGTTAATAGACCAGTCTCTTTGATTTTTCAGTCATCCCGAATGATGCAACTTTTTCCGTTTGCATGGGTGCATCATGGATCAAGGTTCCCCTTCGCTTAAACCTTCAAACCTTCCCTACTGCTATATTTTAGATTGTGCCGCTCTCTCTCTCTCTCTATCTCTCTCTCTCTCGCTATATATATATATATATATATATATATATATATATATATATATATACACACACACACATATATACAGTGGGGAAAAAAGTATTTAGGCAGCCACCAATTTTGCAAGTTCTCCCACTTAAAAAAAAATTAGAGAGGCCTGTAATTGACATCATGGGTAGACCTCGTTTTCTCAAATACAGTATATAATATATATATATATATAAAATATATATAATATATATATAAAATATATATATAAACTATTTTTTGTGGGAATTAGCTCAAATGGAGTCAGTCCTTAAACGTCAACACTGCAGGATTTATTTTCAACAGTCACAAAACCAAGAAAATTCATAAATACAGGGCTTGCTTCAACCAAAAAAAACAAACTTATAGTCCGTTTTATCGGCCCACGGTTACCGTACAGCGGTTCCCGGGTTAACAAACCCTGTGCAGGTCTCTGTAGTCCTTTTTAGGATTGCAGGGCCCCAGCTCTGCTCTCTCACTACTGTCACCACTCCACTGAGCAGTGTCTGACAGAAATGGAACCCACCCCCCTTTCACCGAGCCTGCTGGCCTTATATAGTTTAAAAGCCCGGGACTGGATGTGGGAGCACCCCAAACCCACCCAACTCTACAGACTGCTTCCAATAAAGCCCACCCAGATCACGGAAATTACTCCCATACTAAACAATACAAAACCGTGCAGTGGCCTATTGCCGCTGACACCAAAAATAACAGGGCTTTATTTCACCGATCTTAGGCAATCGTGACACATAACGTCCTCCCCTACCGAAACCTTGTGCCTCCTACATACCTCTCGCCCCTCTGCCCAAAGCTGGGGGACTGGGCACCTTCAGCCATCATGCTATTTTACCCTAGATAGGCATCTGAAATTCCCCCTGCAGCTTGCCCGCCTGTGCTCTACTGAAAAATTTAAATCTTGCAGGCCAGAAACCCAAAACGGTGACCCTGGCATTGTTGCCCTTTTTTTCCCTAACCATTTAAAAGGGGGCGTGATCAGTCACCACCAAATTTCCGTCCCAAAGGTAATACGGAGAGAATCGAGTGCCCATTTAATAGCCAAGCATTCCCCCTCTCGATTTAGGGCATAATTACGCTCTGCAGGGACAGCTTCCTGCTAAAAACACACGGGATGCTCCTCCCCTTTGACAACCTGGACATTACGCTCCTAGTCCCGACCTCTGAGGCATCCATTTGCACCACAAATTCCCCGTGAGAAGTCTGGGCGACTAAAACTGGCTGTCTACACAGGCTACTTTCAGGTTTTGGAAGGCTCCTCAGCCTCTGGGACCTTTTGATTATGGTGGACTTAGTCCCCTTTGTCAGGTCCGTAAAGGTTGCGCCATCCTCGGCAAACTTGGGGATAAACTGCCGATAATCCCCCCACGATTCCCAGAAAACGCTCTCACCTGTTTCTTATTAAGCAGACGGGGTCAGTTCTGATGGCTTCAATCTAGTTACCTGGTTTATCACTCCTTTTCCCACAAATAACCCCAAGTATTGGCCTCTTCCATCCCTATGGCGCACTTACTGGGATTGATGGTAAAACCCCCTTTCCTTATCGCATCCAGACACCTGGCCTTTTCAAGGTGACTCTCCCAATCGGGCTGAAAATCACGATATCGTCTAGGTACGCTGCCCGCATATCCCCTGTGGGAACCTAAGATCCTGTCCATGGCCCTCTGGAAAGTGCGGGGCCCCTTGCAACCCAAACGGCCCATTCTTACATTTGGAAGGACCCTTCCGGTGGGGAAAAAGCCGTCTTTTCCCGGGCTTCCTTGGCTAGGGGAATCTGCCAATACCCCTTGGAAAGGTCTAGGGTGGGATATATCGGCTGGCCCTAGCCTCTCAATACGCTCATCCACCCGGGGCATAGGGAATGCATCCACCTTCGACACGTCATTGAGCATGCGGAAATCTTACAGAACCGCCACTCCCCTTTTTGGGGCTTTGGGACTAACACGTGGGGCTGGACCATCCGCTTTTCGACATCCTCTATCACTCCTAAACTGAACATCCTTTGTACCTCCTTTGCCACTATCTGTCTTCGGGCCTCGGGAATCCTATAGGGTTTTAAGCTTACCCTCACCTGAGGCTCGGTCACAATCCATGTTCCACAACAGAGCTTAGTCCTGGGCTTCTGTGAACAAGCCCCTATTCTTTTGAAACCCACTGCCTGCAACTTTTGGGTTTGAGAAGGGGACAGGGTCTCGGCGATCTTCACCTCCTCAATCGCCGATTTGGTTGGGACCACAAGCAAGAAGCCTCCAGGGGTCCTATCTTCCAAGGCTTGAGCAATTTTAATGTGATATTTTGATAGGGTTTTCCTTCTACCGGCTGGTGGACCCTATAGTTGACGTCCCCCACCTTCCCCAACTACCTCTAGGGACCCTGCCATTTTCCCAGGAACTTGCCTCCACCGTGGTACTAAGCCAGGACCCGATCCCCAGACTAAACTTCCTTACCCGGGCTGACCTGTTATAGACTCCTCGCTTGCACTTCCTGCGCCTGTAAGAGATGCTCCTTAACAATTGGGAGTACCTGAGCAATTCGCTCGTAATTGTGTCACATGCTCAACAACACTTTATAGGGTGTGACTTCACTCTCCCAGCTCCAATAGACCCCTCGGATGTCTGCCATAGAGTAATTCAAAAGGGGAGAACCCTGTGGAGGCTTGGAACCTCTCTAATAGCAAACAACAGATAAGGTAAAAGGTAGTCCCAATCTCGGCCATCCTTCTCGACTACCTTCTTCAACAGGGCCTTTAAGGTCTTGTTGAAACGTTCCACTAAGCCATCTGCCCTGGGGTGATAAAAGAGGTGCATAGATTGGTCACCTTCACACCTTACACAGGTCCCCAAAAACTTTGACATGAACGGGTACCTTGATCCGTCAGGATCTCCTTCGGAAGTCCCGTTCTTGAAAATATGTGCCACAACTCCCTAGCAATCACCTTGGAGAAAGCATTTCTTAGGGGCACAGCTTCAGGGTATCTGGTGGCATAGTCCATGCCCAACCAAAAATATACTGGTGCCCCCTAGCCGATTTTCCCAGGGGTCCGACAAAAATCCATGGCGATCCTCTAAAAAGGGAAAGTTTCAATAATGGGCCAGGGTATGAGGGGGCTACGGAAACTGGCGACCGGGGAGGTTACCTGGCACTGGGGACAGGACTGGCAATAATCACGACTTCACGGTAGCACCCTGGCCAGTAAAATCTGGGTAAAATTTCCCTTTCTACGGTCTTGTCTGCCCCCAAGTGCCCCCCCAACACATACCGGGGGCCCCAGATCCATTATATACGTCGGAAATGGTTTTGGAACCAAAAGCTGTTCCACGACTTACTCGTGGATTTGGTAATCGATACAACAGGTTTCCATTTACAGCAAAGTGGGAAATCTCTCCTCTGCCCCGGGCTCTTGAGGAACCCCATCAACCACTACCACACATTGAACGCCCCTCTTAGGTCTCGTCCTGCAGTTGAGCTGTCCCAAAGTTTCCCCAGGGACCCCTAGGTCGGAAAAGGGTCTTGTCAGGGGTTGGCTCCTTCCCCCCAACCTACCATGACCGAGAATGGGAACTCGGGGGCCACTTGGGGTCAGGGCTCTCAGGCTGTCGGGGGCTTCCCTTGGACGGTACTTTCCCACAATCCCCAAAAGAGAGGGCAGTCCCGGCCTATTATCACTTCATGTATAACCCCTGCACAAGCCTACATGGTGTGACACTGTACCCCTTAAACTGGAGTTTAACATGACTTGGGGCCACTGGGTAAAACCTTGGATCTCCATGTATCATGTGACCCCCAAGGTTTTCCCGGGGACCAACACATGCGGGATACGGCCGTCAGGAGAGTGCCCCAAACTTCCCGAGTCCAAAAGTCCTATGAGAGGCTCCCAAATTCACCCTGATGGGACAGAGTGGAAGTCCCGGGTAGTGTCCAACCCGGCTGTGCATGCCGAAGCGCCAACAGAGACGTACCCGCCCAACGGGAAAAGTCCATCGTTCCGAGCCGAGGGGCACCCCGGGGCCGCCACATTCCCCACAGCCTGCATCTCCAGCAGATAATGTCCCGGACAGGGGTCGGGACGTCGGCTCTGGCAGGGCCCTGGCCTTGGGACGGGCGGCTCAGGGAGCTTAGTACCCCTTCTTTGGCTTCCTGAGTCAGTCTGGGGCTGCCAAAGGAGAGGCAAAGGTCCTGGATCAGCCAGGGAATTCTCCATGGCCTGATTCTCTCCACTAAGCCGATCAAGTCATCCGCCGTCTGGGGGTTCCTTGCGCCACCCACATTGCACTGGTTTGGGAAAAAGCGTGAACAAAGCGGATCCATCTGAAACCCCCTCTACCATCTGGGCTGGGGAACAAACCTCCGGCTGCAGCCATTTCTGGACGAGGTGCAGGAGATCAAACATTTGGGACCTTGGGGGCCGGTCCCTCCTGTATCCCCACTGATGCACCCTTTGTGCCCATACTGTGACCGTCACACCCAGGGCCAAACCCGAAACTCCAACTTGAGTTCAGGGTATTCCCTGCATCCTGCAGAGATAAGTCGTAGTAAGCCTTTTGAGGCTCGCCGGTAGAAACGGGGCCAGGACCCTTGCCCACTGCGGACTGGTAGTCTCTCCCGTCCAGCACCCCGCTCAAAGACGGTAAGGAAGGCATCGTCTTCTGGGGTCATCTCCTGCAAGGCGTCTCGTAACCCTCTTCCGCTCCTGCTGTCCGTCCTCTGGGCGTGGTGTAGCCCGGGCCTCCTTCCCCCGGATCGCTTCCTCCAGATTAGCCATCTGCCTAATCAGGAGCTGGTTCGTTTCCTGCTGTGACCGCACGGACTCAGCATGGGCCTGTTGCTGTTGGGCCCCCTCACACTGCACCAGGTGCTTCAGCAGCTCCTCCATTTCGCCTGTTTGGTTTTTAAGAGTAGTAGCCGCCTTAATCCAGGACATGCAGCCTCTTACACCAGGATGTTGCCCGCAATCCGAGAACCAATTGTGGGAATTAGCTCAAACGAGGCAGTCCTTAAACGTGCAACACTGCAGGATTTATTTTCAACAGTCACAAAACCAAAAAATCATAAAAGCAGGCTTGCTTCAGCCAAAACAAACATAACTTAAAAGTCCGTGTTATCGGTCCCAGTTACCGTACAGCGGTTTTCCCGGGGTTAACAAACCCGGGTGCAGGGCTCTGTAGTCCCCTTTTTTGGGTTGCAAGGCTCAGCTTCTGGCTCCTCACTACTGCCCAAATCCATGGAGCCCGTGTCTGACAGAAATGGAACCAAAACCCCCTTTCACCTGACCCCGCTGGCCTTTATAGGGCTGGTAAGCCCAGGACTGGATGTGGGAGCACCCAAACCCACCCAACCTTACAACTGCTCCAATAAAGCCCGACCTGGATCACGGCAATTACTGCCATACTAAACAATACAAAACCGTGTCAGTGGCCTATTGCCGCTGACACCAGAATAACAGGGGTTTTTTTTCACCGATTTTAGGCAGATCGTGACACATAACTCCGTCAACTACCGCACCTTGTGCCTTTCCTACATATTAATATAATATATGGGAGGACTTAATAATATATATATAAATGTAGTGGGGGAAGAAACGTTCATTTGGAAAGAATGTATTTGCAAATTATGGTGGAAAATAAGTATTTGGTCACCTAAAAACAAGCAAGATTTCTGGCTCTCACAGACCTGTAACTTCTTCTTTAAGAGTCTTCTCTGTCCTCCACTCATTACCTGTAGTAATGGCACCTGTTTGAATTTGTTATCAGTATAAAAGACACCTGTCCACAACCTCAAACAGTCACACTTCAAACTCCACTATGGTGAAGATAAAAAGTTGTTGAAGGATACCAGAAACAAAATTGTAGCCCTGCACCAGGCTGGGAAGACTGAATCTGCAATAGGCAAGCAGCTTGGTGTGAAGAAATCAACTGTGGGAGCAGAAGTTAGAAAATGGAAGACACAGAAGACGTCACAGAAGAAGTCATGCCCCATAATATCTGAACGCCGCAAGTCTGAGACATACCAGCAGGTAATTCAGCTGAGCCACATTTCCCTCATCTCACTTTAAGGGTATGTTACCGTTACTCAAGACCAAAAAAGTGTGGCTTCCCGTTTAAGTTTGTGGGTGGGGATGCAGTGGAGAGACAACAACAGGAGATGAGCAATGGTGCAACAGTTTTGCTCTAATCTCCTCATAAAAAGGTAATTTATGATGGGACAGTAGCTCCATTTCCTGCCAGAGCCCAGTCCCCTGGGTTCTAGAGGCAGTAATGTTCACTGCTCTTATCAGGCTAAGGAACATGCTGTATGAGAGTAACCAGCTACCAGAGTAAACACTTGGTTAAGGGCAGAAATTCATTTCATAGGGGCCCACAGGAAAGTTCAGGTTTAGCCCCACCACCATGACAGAAATGCTACTAGAGTCATTAACAGTAGAACTTCAGCAGGTAGGACAAAACATATTTTTGGCACCTGTGCTGGCCCCCTTTGTCTATATGAGCTGCCATCACTATAATAACACCCATGACCCCCTTGTGAAATGCCCCATTAAAGCATTGTGATGAGATACAGTACCTCCCCACCCCCCTCAGTCCTAGGGTCCCATAGGAGCTGCTGTCACTATACAGGCAGTCCCTTCTGATCAGAACATGTGTTTAACATGTGTGATGTGATATACTGGTACTTGTAGTTCCACAGCTATTAGCTGCTGTGGAACATGGAACTACTAATGCCAGCATGCCACATCACACATGTTAAACACAAGTGCTAATCAGCCAGCTTACAATTCGTACATGTATAGTATGCTGGTATTTGTAGTTGTGTAACTACAAGTGCCAGTATTCCATACCACACATGTACTGATTATTACATGTGTGTAACATGTGTAGTGTGGCATGCTGGCATTTGTAGTTCCATGTTCTTCAGCAGTTAGTAGCTGGGGAACTACAAGTGCCAGCATGCCACAACAGCACATGTTAAACACATTTACAAATCTTCACCATACACTTCATACATGTGTGGTATGGAATGCTGCCATTTGTAGTCGTGGAACTAGCATTCCACACCACACCACACATGTACTAAATATACACGCTCCGACTTAACGTGTATATTTAAGATCGTACCTAAATTCCCTATCCTGTATGTAACCCAGGGGCTGCCTGTACTGTTTTTTTTAGGTATGTCATATTTCATTATGTTTCAGCTATAGTGAGCAGCTAGTTACAACCAGATTTTGTAATTAATAATTAAATACTTGACAGTACTATATATGCCTTTGCCAGTTTTCAGTCCCAGTCTATTGAGTAAAGCACAATAAATGCATTTTGTAGAATCCAACTGATGATGTAGCAGATTTTAACTTGAGATTCAATGTGTTATATTAGCTAAGTTTTTAGGATTATAGTACATTGTACATTGCAATTAAAGGGAGCCTGTGAGCATTATCATGCCGCCCAAACTATGGTTTCCTTGTCTCAGTAATGAGTGTTTTACTAGAAATGCTACAATGCTCCAGAGTAAAATATGCCACAAATCTGAACCTGTGCACGGAGAAGTGCTGCAGTCAGTGAAGGAGAGTCCAATGTATGGCTTCTCCCCTCCAAGCTCAGTTTAACCGACTAGCTTCTTTCTACATGCAGACAGGGGAAGATCATGGTTTGGGCAGTATTATCATAAACATATCATGTTAATGATTGCTAGATCTGTAGAACTGTCAGAGTGGTTCAACACTGAGTAGCTACCATAAGTTACCTTTGTGAAAGGGCAATTTCCCAGTATTTACATTTTTTGCTGGTAATTTAGCTTTTTCTCAACAAATAAAACCTTTATGATAAAAAAAAACTTTTAATTTACTACTAGAAGAATACAAATTTAATAGATACAGACTTGCTGATTCACTCCCACTAAGTCTTCGGGCAAGTCACTCTCTGTAATATAAGGCTTCAAATATTTGCTTAAATTATATCAGTGTTTCACAAACCTGTCCTCAAGGGACCCCAAACGAGAAACACTTGTTCTAATTTTGGCATAAAAGAAATCCTCAAGACATGGCCTATGGGGTTTCCTAAGGACAAGTTTGAAAAAATACTGCACTACAGTAAAGTTTATTTTAGAATTTCCAATTCTTGCTAGTTGTAGAGAAAATGCTATCTTTTTTAAAGATATAATATGCATTGTTTAGGCTGATTTTTATTTTACTATGTAAGTACTAATGTAGAAGAGAAAACCCTTGTGCATCCACAAAGGTTCAATAATTATATTTTAATTGTACTGCATTTCTTTCTCTTAGACAATTAAATAAACCAGAATAGAATCTTGTTCTTGATGGATCTAATTCACACATATAAACAGAAATCTGTAATGAAAATTTGTATCACAAAACATCAGACCAATTTCCCAATTCCATTACATCTTCATGGTTTTTATTTATCACAATAAAAGTGACTTTGACTGCCCTCTCTGAATATTTAAATGAGGCTTGTATATGTTTAAAACTCTGTGCAAGAACATTACTAAAGATGGAAATGAAAATAAATAGAAATATTTTCATTTTATTAATCTCTTGCATAAAAACATTTCTTAAAAAGGATTTACTGGTACACTGCCAAATACATATAAATTGCTTCAGGCTAATTTAGCGTCTGCAGTTTTCTGGAGGAAGTCCAAAGCCTTTCATAAAATAGACTCCTACTTGATTCCTTTGAAAAATATTATTGACTGTAAATACAACTATTATTAAACACACCAGCTGTTAAATTCTTATAGTCTTGCCTTTTATATTTGAAATTTATAGGTAGAAAGCTATTGTTATAAAGTGTGCTCTTATTAGGCCAGTGAATAGTTGAGTATATAGATGTTTAATACTTGTTCAAGAAAGGGAATTTTATTTAGTTGAATGAAACATTCCTAGAGAATACTTATCATGTTTATAATTTGGAAACAGGAAGAAATAGCTTGTTAAAGATGATGCATCCTGTCAAATCCTTGCAACCTAAGTGGAAGATATGGACCAATAGGGGCATCACCCCTTCAGTACTCTAGACCACCACTTCAATGTTCTACACTGTAATTAACCCCTTTACTAGTTAAGCATGTTAGGAAGTAATTGCACACTGAGGGCCACATGTATGAAAACTGACTAGGTCTAAAACTCTTTGTTGCACATAGCAACCAATCAGAGTGCCCCTTTCATTTCACATAGTGCTCTGGGAAAATGAAAAGGGAGCTCTGATTTGTTGCTATTGGCAACAAAGTGAGTTTTAGACCTAGACAGTTTTCATACATGTGGCCCTTAATGTCAGTCTTGTGTGCACATTTTATGGAAATATTATTTAACATTGTATGATATCATTTGAGTAGAAACATTTATCTTATAATTGCAGAAGTATCTGTGTTTTATATAGTGTTTAAATTAGAGATCAGGTAAACTATTCTTAATTTGTTTTATAGTGACACATTTACTGTAAAAACCATATCTATATAATAAATAAAACATGCAATCAAGCAATATGAATGTCCAGTGTCTAGCCAAATGTGAGTACTCATTGTTATCCTGGATGTTAATAATTTTACATAGTTAGTAAGGTTGGAAAAAAAGACAGGTTCATCAAGTCCAATCTATAACCCTACTATGTAAAAAAAATAATTCTTCTTGGCTCTCAAATATAATCATCCGAAAAAAATCTTTAGGTCAATAAGCTATCTCCAAAATCTGAGGGAGAACATTTGGTCATTACTCCATGATGTAAAGCTCAAAGGACATTAAGTTACGCAGTAAAGCAAAAATACAAATCACAAAGACAAGTCTTTTTGAAACTGGTAATTGTTTTTGTTTGTTGGATATAATGTTTTGACATGATAATCACTCGAGTAAAAGGCCTTTAGCCAATGATGTGATTGCTTTTCCACACAGGTCAGGTTGGTGTTAAATAGCTTTGTTTTAATAAATTAACTTTGTCTCATTATGAAGACCATCATCCAAAAAATCTGCTATGAATTTGTGCTTAGCCCTTAATTGACTATTTGTACACAGCTCCCAGTCAAAATGTCAGAAGATTTTTTCTACATGTGTTTACAATAAATATTTAAAATAATACTAATTTGTTAAAAATATCTGAATACATTTTCTATGCTATGGATTGAAATAAAAGATAAATGTATTTCCCAATATTTCAAGAAGACAGTGTTGGATCAATTTCTAATTCCAGTGACCTTAAAGAGAAATCAATACTCTTTCAAATAATGTTTTAGTGTCACATAAATTATATAAAGCAGGTCTGAAAGATAAATGCAGCAAAAGCAATATGCTAGGTAAATTCTTAAATTATTATTTTTTTTCCAAAAATCATTAACAGTACAACATACAGTAACAGAGAGAACAATCCTAGATTTGTAAAGCTGCAACATCTAAGGCTATGATCATTTAGACAAAATTGCATTGTGCTTCTGCCAACTGAGAAACACAGACTATTGATATATCCTTTTTATACTGTTAATCTAAAAAAAAAGAAAACCTGATCAATGACAAATCAGAATAATCAGGAACAATAGAACTGTCTTCGTAGTTCAGGAACAGCAGAGTTGAACTTCAATACAGGAACAGCAAACTGTCAGGTCAGGACATTCAGGTAAAGTCTATACTTGATTTTAAAGTACAAGCTTAGGTTTGGGGGAGAGGGGGTATAGAATTCAAGGCATATCAAAGAAGGAAGCCTATAGCACTCTCCAAAACATGTATGCAGTATAAATAACTTCAATAAGTTCACAATGTTTTAAGAATAGAAAAAGTAGCGATTGATAATAAGAACCATGTTTTGGTCTTCCTGGACCTAATAAAAAAATTTCTAGCAGCAGTTTAAATAAAGAAGCCCCTGGGCAGAATGTGGGACTGGGGGGCGGGGAGAGGCAGAGGAGATGGCGGGAGCACTAGTAGCCATTTCTTTCACTGCCGCTCTGGTCAAGGTAGCTAAAAAATTTAAAAAACCACACCTTCAAAGCACCCTAAAACCCGGGCCCCTGATTTAGGGGGTCTGCACCCCGGATGGGGTTTGGTGGAATAATATCCCCCCGGGGGCCCCAAATTGGTTTTTTCTTAAATGCCATGATTGTGGGTGAGGTGCCCTTGGTATGCGGTGAAAATAAACAGGCAGACGACATAGTGTTAAATGTTATTTAAAAAATGACTTTACTTCCAGGTAGGGTGTTATACGAGAGAAAAGGGAATTTTGTTAAAATTTTAATTTTTTCCAAACTTAAAACCCGGCAGGCCCTAAAATAGAGGAGCAAAATAATTCCACACTTTAAAGTCCTAAAAGAACCCAAATTTTAGCTAAGTCAAAATTTTGGAGCTCTCCTTTACTCACACATTCAAGGACAAGTGCTGGGTCCCAAAAGGCCCCCTTTGGTTTTTGCGGGGGCGAAATTAAACCTCCCTGATTCATTTTTAATTCAAAGTCTTTCTACCAGATAGACTGCTGCTTCCTTCTTGTAGTAATCCTATTCTTTCTTTAGGCCTCTTTATTTAAAAAGGGAAGGTTTTCCCCTTTGGGGAGGGGGGGCAACTTAGCCTATTTTTCCGGTGGCATGGGGGATCTTTGACTAGGGAAAAAAAAGATTAAACCGGAAAAAAAAGGAAAAAAAAAAACCCCTTTTACACTATTTTTTTTTTATTTAAAACTTTTTTTCCTTTCTGTTTTTGTTGCTTTTTTTTTGGGGTTTTCCTTCCCCATGAGGGTTTAGGGGGTGTCAAAAACCCCTTTTTCTAACCCGTAGAGAGGCATAAAATAAAAAATTAGGGTGAGTTAAAATGGCTATTTCAGTGTTACGTGTTGGGGTTTTTTGAAGTTGCAATGCCCCGGCCAAATTTTAAAACGGGGGGGGAAACCCCTTTTTTATTACTATCCGGGCATGTAAAAAACCGGGGAAAAGGTTTGGGCTGTCAATTTATCACCCGCAGTCAATTTAAAAGTTGGGGGAAGATGGGGGTAAATTTATAGCTCTTAATTTTTCCCCCCTGAAAATTTTGGGGCTAAAAAAACGTGGGGGAAAAAAAAGCTTAAAAAATTGCAAACACAAGCTCAGGGGCCCCGTTTTTTCATAACATAAAAAAATTTTAACCCAATAATGTAAAAAAAACTCAACTGTAAGCTTTCTTTTTCCCACCCCTCTGATTTCTGTAGCAAATTTTTTCCCTTTGGGGTCTGTGCTCTAGACTGGACACTTTGTAATGCGCCAAAGATGTGGGGTTGTTCTGGGGGCATGTCACAGCACAAAACTAGGCGCATAAGTGCTCGAACTGTCTGAGCCTGAGCAGTCATAATGGAACTAGATTTGCCCGTAGGGCTAAAAATGTCCCTTATTTCTCAACTTATACCAGTAAAATAATAAAAAGTAATTTATGATAATTATCAAACTATATAAAATTTAATTATTTAAATGTAATAATAAATTATATAATATAATATCCCAAAAATGTAAAGTTATTTCTTATAAAATGTATTTAAAATTAATATAACATAAAATTAATTTTAAATTACATAATATAAATTAATGAAAACAATACAGCCTCTACCATAAATCCCATAATCCCATAATGAACTGTTTTATCAGCCATTATCGAATTCTGGCATTTATTTATACACGTTTGGCACATTACTAATGCACCAAAGGACCACGGTGTGCCAAATATGTACGCTACCCACCTCAAACCTTAGGCACCATTTATAAGAGCACATTCACCACTTTCATATATTGAGGCGCATTATACACTGAAAAAAGACGCGAAAAATAGTCTTGACGCACCAAATTTCATACAAGTCGTCCATAGATTCAGTTTGAAAGGTGCTCAGGAAAGATGGATCACTAAAATGCCGAAACTTGGGCTTCAGCACCCACATAGGTAGGTCAGCTTTATCCCAGACAGAAGGGCAGACATGCCAGGTTTTTAAGTTCAGAAGCAGAGTTCAAATATTAGATTCAGGTTAAAAGCCCAAGGGCCTCTTTCCTTCAGTCAACAAGCCAAATGTGTTCAAGTATAAAATCGAGGTACAATTTAGCATTCAGAAACAAGTTCAATCACTATATAATGATTACTGGCCCTGGTACAGGTTTCAGGATGAAAATTCAGATTTAAGGTTCTGAATACAGGCCCAGGTCCAGTGTCCAGGATACATGTTCACCTACAGAGCGGAATATCAGAGCCCGAGCCATGTTCAAAGCAAACAAACAACAGTAACAGACACAGAAGCAAGAGTGTAGCTTATTCGAGATTAGATCATTACATATATATTTTTGCAATTCTTTAAATCTTAGTGCCTTTTTCTTGAATATGGATCTATTACTAGTTTTTCCTGCTACAAAATTATGTGAAGGCTATATGTGAGAGGGGGACAGTCATGATGTAGGATATTATGAGAGTCAAGGTATATTCACAAGTAGCAGATTTAGTGCAGATATTTCTGCAAGTGGAAATCACTTATATACACTCGAATAGCTGTGCACCTTGAATTTTTCCAGGCCCTATTCAGATGAGCTGGACAGTTGTATAAATTATTGTAAATCCCTTGTAAGTACATATACTCTAAGAAAACACTATGGCATCACACAGCCCAGTACAGTGCATGGCTTACTAGGCCTCCATGTAAAATAATACAGAATGTAAGTTAGGCCTTCATGTTTGGCTTTTTAAATACATTTTAAATACTATAAACATCATTTTATAATATAGAAACAGTAACAAATGCTTTAACTTTTGTTAGAAGATTTTGGGCCTGATTGATCTGAGGCAGAAAATTGACAATTTTTCAGTTCCTATGTATTGCTTCCACTATACCTTTCAGTTTAAAACTAGAACACTGAAAGTTTCTTAAATTTGGGAAGTGCCAAAAAAGATGATTACTTAAAAAAAATGACTGTACTTTGTCTCCCTGCCTCTGCCACCCACACGGTGGCCCCAACCAGTCTCATGTCAACTGATACACTGTATCACTGTACCGGGCTGTAATCAGTGGGGTGCTGGGGCTTCTGAGTCTCACTAACCTAAATGCAGGTGAGTTGAAGCAGCAGGACAGCAGGTGGTAAACATAACAAGTCTATGAAGATATATGCCCCCTCAAAAAAAATACATTTAATATAAATAAATGCATACAAGAAGCTAGAACACAAGGTTCTATATTTGAAACCACTAAAAATGGTCATATATTTAACAAATATTACGAATAATTCTACTAAGTTCAATTGCCGCCACATCATGACAACTTATAAGGACCAGATAGTGACTGAGTAATACTGCCACAACATGACCACATATCACCACCACATACAGGATTAATAATACCACCACAAATTACCACATGTTGGCTCAATATTACCACCACATCATGAACACATATTACTACCTAATGACTGAATAATACCACAGTTCTATTACCTAATAAAAACCATTGCAATATGACCAATATTACTACCATACAGTGGTAGATACCAGTTGTACCAAAATCCCTTTTATGCACAAATAATAGGGATTTACAGTAAAGTCACATCAAGTGATTTCACAAGGGTCATCTTGAGTCATTTTCTACTCTTTCCCTTTTTTCTCTATCTGCTCTAGAGCACCATGATGACTTTCCCCAGCCATGACCCATCTCTGAAGAATTTACCATACAAAAATCTTATACTCCTTGGGCCACATGTATGAATCTTGACGGGTCGGGCGCACTTTCGTAGTTTTCCCGGCGGAATCTGCGCTGATTTATGTCGGGGCGGGGGGCGCTCATACATACAATGTAAAGTCGCTCACTGTGTTTTAGGCGCAGTGCGGGTCGGGCGCAGTTTCGGCGCCCGTGCCAGGATTCCGCGCCGGAGGTAGGCACTCATAATCGGGGAAAAGTTCTGCGCCTCGCCAGTGTGTGTGGGGCACAGTGCGGGGAATGGGCGATTTCGTTAGCCAAGGATCAAAAAGTATGGGTGAACGAAAATAAAGAAATAACATGATTTATTGATTTAATTTTTTTTTTTCGTTACCCCATATTATTTATTGTTTTATTTTACACATCGGGACCACTTCTGTAGTGTTATAAATTTGATTTAGGCCATGTACGTTTTATTTCAGATTGCATTAGAAACCCATAAGGAGCGTCGCTCGCTTTTCCCATTGGTCCAAAAAAATGGCGCCTCTTTTAACTTAGCCAATCACAGAGCGGGGCCCCGAATTTCGTTTCCCCATAGAACTCTATGAGAAAGTGCTCAGCGCTTGGATTGACTAAGCTGGACGAGCCCCCCCCGCTTCAACCAATCAGCTCGTTTCTGCATTTTTACTGTTTTTGAAAATGTCCCGCCTTTGAAAATGATTAGGTCAATTTTTCTCATAGGATATAATGGGACATTGTCGTCCCATTCTGATTGGTCAATTTTTCCTCCCTTGTTAGAATGGGACATTGTCGCTCCTATTTTGATTGGTTGGTTTATGCCGACCCAAAGAGAATAGCTTAAACAAATTTTAATTACTGTATTTCCCCGGGAATTCTCTATTTCAATTCCTATGTAGCGCCGGTTCGGCGACAAAGCGTTGTTCGGGTTTTTTAAAAAGCTTTATTTGTAAAGAAGGGTTCGGTCTTTATCTGATAATGTTTTACATTTAATAAAAAATCATTTTTTGATTAATACTTCGGGCCCCCACGGTGCTGATGCGAGATTTTTAGTGGTCCATCTTCCATAGACTATAATGGGGAAGTAGCTCGCGCTCTGATTGGCTGGGTAGCCAAGCACCCGCTAGGGTCAGCCAATCAGCTCTTTTCTGTCTTTTTACTGTTTTTTTGAAATTTTCCCCAAGGATTTTGATTGGTCAATCCTTCCCATAGGTTTTTAATGGTTCATGTCGCTCCTATTCTGATTGGCTGGTTTATGCGCGACCAATGAGAATAGGTTTCAGAATTTGAATTACTGTATTTTCCGGCAATTTACAATATCATAAATCTTGATATTGCGCCGTTCTAGAGTTTTGGAAAGTGTTTTTTTTATCCTGTTTATTTTTTGCGTTCAGCTCTTTTCTGACACTGTTTTCTGCCTTTATAAAGGCGATTTTTTCGGAATCATACTCCTGCTGCACGGAGCGGAGCGCTGAGATTTCTGTCGCGATCTTCGATCTGCTTCCTCGCATGTTCGGATCCTGCTTCACTTTGCCTCTGTCGGAGCATTTAGACCAAAAAAAACCTGGTCTGCCTGTCGGAGCTGCAGAGCGCTGCACTGCGCCTCGCTTTGCCGGCTCGCGATCGTACATGCCTCGGAGTTTTCGAGCGCGCCGCGACCCGCCCCGGAATGCCTACCCCGCGCCCACACCGCGCCCACTGCCCGCCCCTTCATGCGGGGCGCAGCTGAAAGTGGCGAACACTGCGCCTAACACTGAATCCCCGCGTCCGACAGGGGGATTCGGGCTGGGAGGCGCAGTATATGCCAGTAAACTGGCGAAAAGCCCGTTCATACATGTGGCCCCTTGAGTTTCCAGGATTTCTTCACCAATTCCTACTTCTTTACAAACTCCCCATCCAAAGTTCCCTTAATAGTAAAAATTGCCCCTTTATGACCCAAATAGTAATAGTGCCCCAAGATGACTATAGTCCTGCTATTGTACACCAAGTTTAAGTCTTATTTTGCGTCACCGTGTAAGAGATAGTTAAATTCCTCAATATGGTAGGTAGATAGGTAAATCCCCTAGTCATTTAGCCATTACAAAATTAACCTTGTAAAGTCACTCAGATTCTTCTGACTTGTCTTGCTTTTAACACACCGACTTCAAAGACGAATACAGGCAGTCCCCGGGTTACAAACTGGATAGGGACTGTAGGTTTGTTCTTAAGTTGAAATTGTATGCAAGTCAGAACAGGTAGATTTATTAAATGTAACTCCAGCAAAAAAATTTTTTTTTTTGTTTTGAATAGTACAGGGAACAGTTTTTACATTTGTTTTGCTGTCTGTGCCCTTTTTTTTTTAGAAGATTTCACCTAATGTTCTGTATCTCATGTGCAGCTGTGGCATGGGCATGGCATGTGCAATCTGTTACAGGCAATATGATTCACAACCAAGTGCATTACACAGATATTCATATGCAAATTATGCTTTCTAAATCTAATGAAATACAAAGCATTTAAAACTGGGATAAAACAATCTTAATGAATCTGAGTGTTGCAAAGAATTAAATACATATAATATATGACACATTTAAGGGTATGTTCACACAGCTGATTTTGACACTGATTTCGGAGTGGTTTCTCACCCAAAAGAGCATAAAATGTCTCCAAAATGCCCCCAGTTCATTTTCATTGATTCCTATGTAAATCAGCATTGTAGTTCATACAAGATGAGGTTTTACATGCGTTTTAGGTGTTTCTTTGGACACTCTTTTGGGCGCTGAAAAAAGTGTCACGTCAATCCTTGAAGCATTTTCAACATTGAAAATCTCCATAGGAGAGCTTCAAAATCTCATCCAAAACCTGTGGTTTTGGACATGTTTTTTGGTGCTGTTTTTGCCCTGGCTATTAATTTGTATGTGTGTTTCAGAAAGGAAACAGTGTTGGAAAACCTCGCCAAAAACCTAATCAAATCCTGATCAAAACCTTGTCTGAAACAGCGCTGCAAAACCTTGTCAGAAACCACGAGGAAAAAGCCTGATCAAATCCTTGTCAAAACCTCATCTGTACGGTGCTATATTGAGGCGCTTTTCAGACAAGGTTTTGACGCTACAGCATCTTTAAGTGTTAGCCTAGATCTACACAGCAAATTGAAAATAACGCCCAAAATCCAACGGCACTTTCACATCGCTGGACCATGCCGCACCGCCGCTTTTTTGCAAACAAAGTGTGCCATCGGATTTTGTATTTCTGGCTACCCGGTACATGGGCTCCACCAGAATCCAATGGCAGTTCAGGGGAATATAGAACATGTTCTATATTCCGCCAGAAGGCTTTAGGTTTAGGAAACCCTCAGTAAAAAAAATCCCTGCTGTGTAGACTACAACACAAATTTTGGATTGAAGGCAACACAGCGCCGGGTACAGTGGAAAAAATGACTAAAATTCAGTGCTATGTAGACATAGCTTTACAGTATACAGAAATAATAAACAAGTGATAAGGGGGTGGGGGATACATCCACTGACCAGAATTATACCACAACGACTCAAAAATGCAGTATAAAAATATTGGTTCTTGTAATCTGCACTGAGCATGATCAGCAAAACCACTAGCCAGGGACCAATTGTGATAAGAGCACACATATTCGGAGAGAACATGTCAGTGAGAGCCGACACTCGGCACCTTTATGTGTGTCAAAAGGCATTAAGAAACGGATAGCTAAATCAACATCACTGACATTACTTTGTAATCCAAAACTACTGTACACCTACTGAACCCGACTATATCCACAATTTGCACCGAGCATGTTCCGCAAAGCCACCATTTAGGGAATTAATATATATTCTATGCATGCTTGGTGCACATTGTGAATGCAGTCATTTTCAGGAGCTGTACCAAACAGCAAGAATTCTGACTCTGACAGACCTGTTAGACCTTAAAGAAGCCCTCCTACGCTTCACTCATTATCTGCATTAATTGCACCTGTTTGAAATTTTTACCTGGATAAAAGACACTTGTCCACACACTCAATAAATCACACTCCAAAATCTCCACCATGGCCAAAATAAAAGAGCTATCTAAGGACACCAGGCTGGGATTTGCTACAGGACAATAGACAAGCAGGTTTGTGAGAAGGCAAGAACTGTTGCAGCAATTATTAGAAAATGGAGGAAACACAAGACGACTGTCAATCTTCCTAGTCTGGGGCTCCATGCAAGATCTTGCCTCGTGGGGTAAGGACTATTATGAGAAAGGCCATGAATTCGCCCAAAACTACATGGGAGTACCTTGTCAATGACCTGAATAGAGCTGGGTCCACAGTCTCAAAGATTACCACTAGTAACACAATATGCCATCATGGATTAAAATCCTGCAAGGCATGAAAGGTTCGCCTGCTCATGCCAGCACATGTGTTTAGAGGAAGAAGGATGAGTACAGCCCCAGGAACATCATCCTAATCGTGAAGAATGGGGGAGGAAACATCTTTGGGGGTGCTTTTCTGCAAAGGGGACATGGTGACTGCACCTTATTGAAGATGGATGAGGCCATGTATCACGGGATGTTGACCAATGATCTCCTTCCCTCAGTAAGAGCATTGAAGATGGGTCGTGGCTGGGTCTTCCAGCAGGACAATGACTCAAAACACATAGCCAGGGCAACTAAGGAGTGGGTCCGTATGAAGAATTTCAAGGTCCTGGCTTGGCCTAGCCAGTCTCCAGACCTGAACCTAATTGAAAATCTTTGGAGGGAGCTGGAACTTAATGCAGCTCAGCACCAGCCCTGAAACCTGAAAGATCTGGAGAAGATCTGTATGGAGGAGTGGGCCAAAATCCCTGCAAACTTAATCAAGAATCTACAGGAAATGTCTGACCTCTATAATTGCAAAAAAGGTTTCTGTACCAAATATGAAGTTATGTTTTTCTATTGTATCAAATATTTATTTAATGCAATAAAATGCAAATTAATTATTTAAAAATCACAAAATGTGATTTTCTGGTTTTTTTTAGACTCTGTCTCTCACAATTGAAGTGTACTTGCGATAAAAATTACAGACCACTATATATTGATCTCATTTAGTTTACACATCTCATCTGGGAGAATAAAAAAAAAAAAAGAAAAGAAAAAAAAGGTTTGAAATGCGTGCAATGCATTGCAACAACTGACTATTTGGACAATGGTATCCACTGGAAACTGTTGTACCAAAAAGGTGATTTCCCACCATATATTATATGTTAAACTGAAGCCCTGAGCACAATGGCTAGGGTCTGGACTGTACTGTGATCCAAAAAAAATTTTTTTTTTCATTTAGCGTTTTTTTTGTGAAAAGCTTATTTCTGTTAGTTTTTTTATGTGAAATAATAGCTATGTTTGTTTCTTAGACTTTGCTGCTTAATGAAAATAAAGCGGCTTGAACTTGTTATGAAAGAAATCTGCAATGAAAGCATCTCTACCTAAGCAATTACCCCATTGTTAGAATATTTACATGTATATATTGTAACAATGGGGTAATTGCTTAGGTAGAGATGTGTGTTTGTCTGTATATATACACATATATACACTGATATATAAAGCATGTGGCTAGCAAAGATGAGTGTGTAATTTTAACTCCTGCTGCCGCTGCATTTAACTATTGTGTTATATACCACCCACATTAGTAAATTACTTTACTTCCAGTTGCTTAAAACATTATAATTTCTGTAATTTTTAAACAAAATATTATTTCTATATATTTAAAAATAGTACAGCAAAATTTTTCTAGATTTATTTAGTGTTCTTTACATTCATGCTTTAAGACCCACCTACACATACAAGGATTACATGATAAATGTAGCGACAATACCATGTAAAATATTTTTTACCTACTGTTGATTCTACTTACATACACCAAGCCGACCTTGCGTCATGCTGTTCTTTGGAATTACTAAACTTTTGTCAGCTCTTTCTAGATGACTGGTCTGCTGTGGGTTTAGGGTGGGCATTGGGTCTCTGGAGAAGCACTGTTTTGTTGCAATCACCTTTGTAGCAAGTTTGTCCTAGGGCTCTTTGCTGCTTTTCCCTAACACAAATTGTTATATTATTGGGTTCTACATCCCTGATCCTAAATGTTACTGTCTGATCCTTCCATGCCCAGAAATAAACAGGAAAGAATCTTCGGGTCCAGCGCCATATAGTGAAAATAATCCAAAATTTAAGTGCTTTAAGATCCATACAGTGGAAGGTACAAAACAAGTTAAAAATAACCTACGCGTTTCGGGTGCAGGAGTGCACTCTTGTTCACAGTAATACATTACTCTGCTTTTATAGGGAAATAAGGCGGTGCTAAATGCATTACGTCACATCCCTTTTAGACATACATTTAAAATACACGAATAAAAACATGCATATTCGTACTAGTACTGTTATAAACATAGCATTATATAAATATATTATGCTACACTTAGGCAGATTATATAGAAGGATATCCGTAATAGATATACGCTAGATCATTTCTGAAGTTTAGACCAGCTGGGGTGCGTGTATCTAACTCATAAATCCAATACGCTTCGCACATAATTACTGCGCGCTGTCTATCCACTCCTGATCTACGATTATCAACCTTCTCCAGCGCAAAACACCTAAAACTATCTAGGTGTCCCTTGTGCTGTTCTACAAAATGTTTGGTAGCTCCGGAGTGAAACGTATGACCCTTTATGATATGTGTAACATGTCCCATTATACGGGCTTTACGTTTCCTGATAGTGCTCCCTTTATACATTTTGCTACACTGTGTGCATGTGATATTGTACACTACATGATCAGAATCACAGCTAATGAACTGTTTGATAGTATATGTTTTACATGTTGTGACATCAGTGAAAATCTGTGTTTTGTTTGTGTATTTGCATGCACCACATCTTTTTCCACTACATTTGAAGAAAGACCCAAGGTCTGGTGAGTGCTACATTTTACTCCTAAGAAGGACTTTTGTGTTTGTGCATGCCCAGAAATAGACAAATAATAATATAGCCCCTTTACAGAAAGATTTAATGAAGCACCAGTGACAAAGTAAGACCTGATGCTCTTAATGCAAACAGGTGTATGTATTGGGAAAGTAAGATAGGGGTATGAACCGCCAACAAAAACAAAGTTGAATATGAAAAGAAAAGATTTTTAGTATTCACAAACATATAAACCAGAAATAAGTAACATATCTAAAATAAATCTTTAAGCTGTTCAATGTGCTAAAAATGTTTAATAGAAATATGTGATTCCTTAAATAAGAATTCACTCCGGGATTGGCCAACTTGAGAAACAATCCAATAAAATTACAATATCATAAAGCTAAAATATATGAACTAAACATGGATTTGAAAATGCAATAAACCAATAGAGCACACTAATAAATCACTAAATTCTTATAGCTAAAATGAAAACTCTCTCTTAGATATTATAGATATTATAATTTATCTTCTATAGTAAATACATAAAGTTCATCAAATGTCATAAATTTATCCAAATGTGCATTAACAATCACTGAGCTGTTTGTCAAAAAAAAGTTGATGAAAAACCTTGGACATACTGTAATGGTCTATCATGCCTCACAACCCATGCAGCATAAAAGTAAATTAATCCATTTCTGTCAGTTGTACCACAAGTATATAGCAATGTTACATTGAGTAATATGTTATGATGAATTAGTAGATTTGATGATTAAAAGCATTTTATAATTGGCTTATGTCAGGCTCATCTGATGGTCACACATGGGGTGGAGTCTTACGAGACTCTCAACTACTGTGAGGGCACTTGGGCTTCACTGCAGGAAACTCCCAGGTCACTATCCTCAATAAAATCTCCCAAAGCAACAACTAACATCCAAAACACAGAACAAGAGAGGCAGGCTATAGATGTAGTCCAATACTTTGGGGCAGTTGGAGCTCTTGCAATATTAGGTCATAATGGTAAGTGCTGTGGTAGACAATGAGCGTGGTCAGGTTCATAGCCAAGGTCTGAATCTATAGATGCAATACAATAGGCACATAACAGGAACAAGTGCTAAATCAGTGTCCTTTTAAGTAGTATGTAGAGTGCCATAGTTGAAGAGACACATTTACAGTTTAGGACTAGCCCTTGAGATGTGCAAGGAGGACTAGTGCACCCTAGAGGGCAGAGGGGAAGCAAGTAGAATCAAGGGTAACCCAACAGTTATCCTAGAATAGTGGCAAGAAGAAGTAAGACCTTGGGTGATCTATTGATAAAAAGCCATTATCAACCTCCCCACTCTAAGTTCCATTTTATTTCACAGGGTCCAAGATAGGGAATTTACTCTTGTGGCTCATGTTTAGTGATGAGCAATTAGTCGATAATAGATTATCGCCGATGACCATTAAAGTCTATGGGATAGGAACAACACCTTCATTCTTACACCCAAACAGGGCTGGAGAATCTGGAATTGACATCCACAACAGTAAACTGGATACGTGCTACATCTTAGGCAACACACTTAGGTTATAAAAATCACAGAAAAAAAGTCACTGACCATTCACTATCCTTGTCTTCTACCACAGCATGACCTTTAAACCTGCATGACCCACAAATTAAAAAGTGCCAGAAGACAGTATTATTTGATCCATCATTTTACTTGAAATCACAGCTATTCTTAAATCCCTCTAATTTCCTACAGCCAACTAGAATTAGAAACTGAAATGTTTCTAGCGAATACCTGTGAAATGCGGTCTGGTGGAAGAAAAGTAAGACAAAATCAACAGTGTTCTTCCTTCAGTCCCAGGGATTTACAACTGCCCAGTAGGACTAGGAATTGATAGTTTTCAGCAAAATATCATACAAGTGCGCTATCTGCGCCAAACTGAGATTCACCGAGCGCAATAAAACTATTCAGAAGTTACACGAATGAGAAATTGCGTTTTTTGCAGCAATGAAAAACGAGAACAGTTACTATAAAATTTTTCTATCAGAACTGTCGTACAACGTGGCTATTTGAAAAAAAACTAGGGCCACACCACGTACAATACAGCTATTTAAAAGTTATACCGATAAGAAACGGTGCTTTTTGCACCATTGAAATACACCAACATTAACTAGAAATTTCTGTATCCAAATTTAAGTACAAGGTGGCTATTTAAAAAAAAAACTGGGGCGAACCAAAGTGCAATACAGCTATTTAAATGTTATACGGATAAGAAAAGGTGGTTATTGCACCTATGAAATATACCTGCAATTACTAGCAAATTTATGTATCGTCATATAAGTAGAAGATGGGTCTTTGAACAAAAATGGCCTGCGCCAAAGTGAAAAACACCTAATTAAATTGTGTACGGATAATAAAAGGTGGGTTTTGCACCTATGAAATACACCTGCAGTGACTAGAAAAGTTCTGTATCCGAATGTAAGTACAAGGTGGGTCTTTGAACATAACTGGGCTGCACAAAAGTGAAAAAAAACCTAATTAAATCATGTACAGATAAAAAAAAGTGTTTTTTGCACCTATGAAATATACCTGCATGTACTAGAAAAGTTCTGTATCCTAATATAAGTACAAGGTGGGTCGTTGAACAAAACTGGGCTGCACAAAATTCAAGCTACTATTTCACCAAAAACTGGCCAAAAACTGGTAAAAAAAAAAAAAGCCATTTCAATGCAGGTTCAAAGCAGTCTGGACTGCACAATATACACTCTCCTTTCAAAAGCATGCCTGTCTGTCTGTGTTCGCCCGCACCCCCACCCCCCACCCCCTCTACCCCGCAGCTGTACAGCGCTTGATGCTTCTTTAAAAATCTCAGCCTAACTAACTGAACTGAAACTGAAATTCTCTAATCTACCTATGTTCTAATGTTCACAGCTAAAAGCATAGTTGTCTGTGTGAACAAAGAGAACTGTGTCGCTGAGCTGTATTGAGGAGAAAGCCTACACAAGTCCTGCTCTTATGAGACACAGTGACACACTGATGCTGAACAGGAAGGGCTGTTCTATGTAAAACGAGGTCATGTGAATTTTCCAGCCAATGACAACCATACACATCGCAGTAATGACGTCGCACAGCCAGCTCACCCTGCTCTATGCCCTAAGCTGATTTGCTGGCCGCCAAAATGAAAGGAAGCGCCGAAAATGGCGCAATAGTAATAGATTATGCCCAGATTCTCACCTAAATTATCGTGTGATCTGAAAATTCCGATCAACATAAAAACCGTGCCGATTTCAACTTTGTCGATTATAATCGCTCAACACTACTCATGTTCAGTTTGTAATCTGATGATACGTACAAAATTTGAATTCTTTGATGGTCTTAGGGTCTCTAACATTCTTCATATATATTATCAATTGCTGAACATCTGGTGTCATTGTTACATGCCCATGTAAATTTATTTACATTGGTTTGAGTATCAGGGAGTTACGGATTAGGATTCAGGAACATCTGAAAAATATCTGTAGTGCTGCAAAACTTCAAACTCATAAAAAGGATATGATTTCCAAAATAAAAACAGTGGCGAGGCATTACTTTGAGAAACATGTTTGTAGAGGCCTTGAATTGCGTTTTTGGTCCATCGATAAAATTTCCTTTGGGGTGCGTGGTTCTGATTTACCTAAGCAACTTGAATAGAGTGAAAATGGATTTTTAAATTGCAGACATATTCCCCGTTTAGACTTAATGAGAAAATTTATTTGTCCTCTTTTTAAAAATCTTTTTGATCCTCTCTGTAATTTTTCTTTCTTTATGTTATATTTATATTAATTAATTGATGATATTTGCTTTACTTACTCTTTATATGTGCATGATGGTTGGTATTTTGATTATATAATATACATATATATATAATATAATATATATATATATATATATATATATATATGTATATATACTCCACAAAGATGCGCATTAAGTATTATAGGACGCCGCGGCTTGAATCTATGTCTACAATCATGTGTGAGTCTATTTTTGTTCCCCGCCTCCTTTTTATTGCACAATTATGTAATTATATTCATGTTTTGATCAGTTACACTAATGTAGTTTGGGTTATGTTAGCACTATGCACTTTAAATTGTATATGGATGTAATTAACATATTGATCAATTCACTGGATCTGTTGGTGTATACTATTATAGTGAATATTACGATTGTTTATTATCTGTTTATTGCTATATTTCCCTATATATATGGTTCACTATCACTTGTAAAATTGCTTGACAAAGGCTCTGTGAGAGAGCTGAAACGTCGCTTTGTGGCATGGAGGAATAAACAACTTTTTTGCCTGAAACATCTTTGTGGAGTGCCATGGATTTTTATTATTTTATTTGTTGGAGCCCGTATATCAGGGCTGTCGCCGCTGGCACCCGTTCTTTTTCTTCATCATTGGCAAGTCCAGGGATGTGCTGCTTTTTTTCTATTTTTATATTTGATATATGAGCTGGCACCCATCTTTTTTTGAATATGGAAGCATCTTGCTCTCGCTCTAATGTTCCTTCCCATGTTTTTGCTTATACAGATGAAGATGCGGACAGAATCCTAAAAGGTATGGACGGTAATGCATCATTTTTTAATCAACCTATTATTGATTTTAAAAGGAACTATGAAGTTTTTACTAAGAAACGGATTACTTCTGAATTGCATTTGTTAACCCTGGGTAAATACTTTAAACAACATAGGATCCCACATGGGATGCGTTCACAATTAAGACCTAATCTATTTGTCCAAGATATGGAATTTCGGATGCGTTTTGAAAAAATTTCTAACAAGTATGCATTGGACTTGATTCTGTTAAATATTGAAGTTTTGCAGAGGGATCTTAGCAAAATTAAAGCCCGTCTAATAGATTTGGAGTCATCATTAAGAAAGCACTTATCTGCGGAGGAAGCAAAGGAATTTTTTGAAAAACAGGGAATTTTTCTTGATAAATTTAGGTCTGAATTAGAGGAAACAAAGCGCCGGAAATGGTATAGAGATCAAAGGGACTATGAGGAGGCCATATTTATTCTTGGAATACTGACTTTTCTTCTTTTCAGCGTAAAGATAAAAAGGATAAGGACTCTTCTGGACGTTCCAATGATTATGATGGTTTTTTAGACAAAACCGCAGTACATCCAACACCAAGAGACGTACAAGGAGAGGCGGCCGTCGGCGGTTCAGATCAAGGAAGAACCAGACAACAAAAAGCGAACAAGAATATCTCGGTGAAACAGCAAAAAAAGAAGAATTAAGTGAATCAGTGGTGGTAAATATATCTTCTATTGTGCTCTCTGATGCACAAGTTAAATTATTATCTAAAGGTCTGTCTTTTTGTTTAAATCCTGGTATTAATTGGTTTGAGCTAGAATTGGATCTATATAGGTTTTTTCGTCAGATTAAATTGAGAGTTTGGTATAAGGATAAAGTTGATCGTTCTACTGCAGAAATGTCTTGCTCTACTTTTTGCTTTAGCAATTTTGATTTACCATCTAGTAGCGATTTTGTGCCCAATGTCAATTCTTATGCTATTGATACATTTACTGAATTGGTCAAAAATGAGATACATGATTTACAAGCCCTTTGGGAGGAGAAAAAATATTTACATCCTAATATCACTACACAAGAAGCCCAAGGTTTAAATGAGTTAATGTGTAACCATGATCTGACTGTTAATCCCGCCGATAAGGGCGGAGCTACAGTCGTGATGGATACGTCCCTATATTTGCAGGAAGCTCATAGACAACTACATGATCCTAAAGTATATTTATTACTTGGGAGTGATCCAAAATGGGAATTTTCTAGGAAGGCCTCATTAATTGTAGATGAAGCTTTTTCTGTGAATCTAATAGATCAGGAATTGAGAGATTATCTCATTGTTAAATACCCAATTACTCCTGTGCTGTACCTCTTGCCCAAAATTCATAAGTCCATTCAAAATCCACCAGGACGACCGATCGTCTCTGGGAGGGGCTCTGTATTTAACAATATATCTATTTTTCTTGACAAAGTTCTTAGACATCATGCAGTAGAGGCTAAGTCCTACATTCAGGATACTACTGATTTTTTAAGTAAAATACAGAATATTGACATTCCCACTGGAGCCATTTTGGCTTCTCTTGACATCGTGAGTCTTTACACATCTATTAGACATGAAGAAGGTTTGAAATGTGTCCAAAGAGTACTATCCTCAAGTCAATTTACAGAGGCTAGTCAGCAATTTCTATTATCCTTGTTAAAACTGGTTCTTACATGCAACTATTTTTCTTTTCAAGATAAATTTTATTTGCAATTGATGGGAACAGCTATGGGCACAAATGTTGCGCCCACCTATGCTAATGTGTTTTTTGTGGTTCTTTGAGGAGGACTTTGTCTATGTGTCCCACCACTTCAGGAATATCCTGGGGTGGTGGCGATACATAGATGACGTCTTCCTCATTTGGATGGGTACAGTGGATGAGCTATTGTTATTCCAGCTGTACCTTAACGCTATTGATGAGGACCTTAAATTCACTTTGACATATTCTAAGGAAAACATTCAATTCCTAGATACAGATGTATTTGTTTGTAGTAATCGGTTATCAACTAGATTGCATGTGAAGGATACTGACAAAAACAATTTGCTACATTTCTCAAGTTTTCACCCAAAGGCTATGATAAAATCTCTCCCTAATAGCCAAATGCTGAGGGTAAGGAGAATTGTAGATGAAGATCAGGCATTTGAACATTCTTTAGGTTCTATGGTTGACAACTTTAAAAGAAGAGGTTATCCCCCCTCTCTATTAAATCATCATGCCAATACAGTTCGTAATTTGGAACGTTCCTTAGCATTTCAGCATAAAACTAAGGAACAACTTAAACGTTTGGTTTTTGTCACAGGATACAATGAGGCCAGCTATTATATCAATAGAATTATTAAAAAACATTGGTCCATAATCCAACGTAGTTTCCCTGATGTTGTGGATTTCCAATCTCTTCCGCTGTCCTCATATCGCAGACCTCCAAATCTTCGTGACAAGTTAGTTAGACCGATGATTGCTTCTAAACCCTTGTCTCAATCTACTATGACAGGATTTACTAGAAAGGGAAGTTTCCCCTGTCTTAGTTGTGTAAACTGTTCATTTATGCACAAAGGAGTGAGTTTTATTCATCCTATCACTCAAGTTGAATTTAAAATCAAGTTCTTTCTGACGTGTAGTTCAGATTGGATAATATATGTGTTGTGGTGTCCATGCCGCCTGCTTTATGTAGGAGAGACGAAGTGCGATATGCGCACACGTCTAAACAACCATAGGCATACAATTCGTAAGAAACGCCAGGACTTGCCTGTTTCTAAACATTTTTCAGATTTAGGTCATACTGAACGTGATCTCAAATTTATGATTATTGATCATGTACCAATGCCCAAAAGGGGTGGGTATCGTTAACCCTTCTTAAAAAACACGAATTAGAATGTATTTTTCGGCTTCATACTCTTAGACCAAACGGACTTAATGTGGATTTTACCATTTCTCATAAAATGAAATAATGCAAGTATTAGGATTCTCTGCATTTTCTCTGTATAAATGTGATTTGTTTATGATTTTTATTTTTGATTATTATTTATTTTGTTTTTCTTCTTCTTTTTAGATACTATTCATTACATTATTATTCTTTGGAAAATGTACAAGGAGACCAGGACAAAAGGACTCACACAACTTTCTTATGGATGTCCTAATACATTTGCGCTTTAATTGCCCATGATACAATGTTTATTATATCTTTGAATTATGTGTTGGAGTACACCGCTTTATATTATATTATATATGCTTTCATTAAACATGTGATTGTATATGCTATAAGTAAGTTGGGCTACTTAGGTTTATGGGACATTAGAATAGGTGCTGGAGTGCGCCATTACCGGGTATAGGGGTGTTAATGAATCTTGATAGGTCGATCCACTTTGTGGACCGATTACCATTTTGAGCCGTTTTAGCTCTGCGGCCCTCTCTCCTGAGGGATGGATTGCTGCGTGAGCCTCCCCTTATCATTTATCCCGGTATAAACTAATTCCCTTTCCTCTGTACCTATGTGTAAACTATGATCTTGCTCCAGTATCTGTCTCAGCGCGCAGTGTGCATGCGCACTGCAGTCCGGGAGACAGATGCGTCTGGTTACTAGAAATTTATTCTAACCAATCACTGTCGAGTTTCTGGGCATGCGCATTAAGTATTATAGGACGCCGCGGCTTGAATCTACACTCACCGGCCACTTTATTAGGTACACCATGCTAGTAACGGGTTGGACCCCCTTTTGCCTTCAGAACTGCCTCAATTCTTCGTGGCATAGATTCCACAAGGTGTTGCAACGATGCTCAATTGGTACCAAGGGCCCAAAGAGTGGCAAGAAAATATTCCCCACACCATGACACCACCACCACCAGCCTGAACCGTTGATACAAGGCAGGATGGATCCATGCTTTCATGTTGTTGACGCCAAATTCTGACCCTACCATCCGAATGTCGCAGCAGAAATCGAGACTCATCAGACCAGACAACGTTTTTCCAATCTTCTACTGTCCAATTTCGATGAGCTTCGGGGAAATTGGAGCCTCAGTTTCCTGTTCTTAGCTGAAAGGAGTGGCACCCGGTGTGTCTTCTGCTGCTGTAGCCCATCTGCCTCAAAGTTCGCCGTACTGTGCGTTCAGAGATGCTCTTCTGCCTACCTTGGTTTTTTAACGGGTGGCTATTTGAGTCACTGTTGCCTTTCTATCAGCTCGAACCAGTCTGCCCATTCTCCTTTGACCTCTGGCATCAACAAGGCATTTCCCGCCCACAGGACTGCCACTCACGGGATGTTTTTTCTTTTTCGGACCATTCTCTGTAAACCCTAGAGATGGTTGTGCGTGAAAATCCAAGGAGATCAGCAGTTTCTGAAATACTCAGACCAGCCCTTCTGGCACCAACAACCATGCCACGTACAAAGGCACTCAAATCACCTTTCTTCCCCCATAACGATGCTCGGTTTGAACTGCAGGAGATTGTCTTGACCATGTTCTACATGCCTAAATGCACTGAGTTGCCGCCATGTGATTGGCTGATTAGAAATTAAGTGTTAACGAGCAGTTGGACAGGTGTACCTAATAAAGTGGCCGGTGAGTGTATGTCTACAATCATGTGTGAGTCTATTTTTGTTCCCCGCCTCCTTTTTATTGCACAATTATGGAATTATATTCATGTTTTGATCGGTTACACTAATGTAGTTTGGGTTATGTTAGCACTATGCACTTTAAATTGTATATGGATGTAATTAACATTTTGATCAATTCACTGGATCTGTTGGTGTACACTATTATAGTGAATATTACGATGATTGATTATTATCTGTTTATTGCTATATCTCCCTTTATATATGGTTCACTATCACTTGTAAAATTGCTTGACAAAGGCTCTGTGAGAGAGCTGAAACGTCGCTTTGTGGCATGGAGGAATAAACAACTTTTTTCCCTGAAACATCTTTGTGGAGTGCCGTGGATTTTTATTATATATATATATATATATATATATATATATATATATATATATATATATATATATATTTATGTATTATAATAAGTTATGAAATTATTTATTTAAATTATATTTATTTAATATGTTTTATAAAATTTTTTTGCACATTTTGCATTTTATAATATTCAATATATATTTTGCACATCTAGCACTTTATAATATTTTAAATATATTTTGCACATGCAGCCTTTTGGGTCACTTTTGTATTTAATTATTTTCATATATTCTTCATATATGATCCTTATTCATTTATATTTTTTCTTTTTAATTTATGTGGTATAAATGTCACTCTTGTACCTTTTTGAATATTTGTCATTATTATTTATTTATGTGGCATCACTATCACTTGTGCACTTCTTGCAAATATAATATTTTTTATGGACGTCAATTGATTATTTTTCTTCACTTTGTGTGTTGCACTGGTTTTCATTTTGAGGTTGTCTCTTTTTGCACCTTCTTATTAGTTTTGTCTTTTTTCATTTTGGTTTGCAATTAATCCCCTTTTTACGTATGTTATTTACATATATGTACATGAAAGTTTAAGTTTTAATAAATTTTCATATAAATAAATCTATCTTTGGATTGTGTTACCGCATACTTACCATTGGTGACATATAAATATTACTTTTTTCATTATTTTTGGTCATTATCTATACTGTTTATGGGCGGATGTGTTCTCTTTTTCTTCATGTGGGTGAAGCGCTGTGTTTTCCCTGGTTGTGGGGTGATTATTTGATTGGTGTTTTTTCCGAACCCGATGTGATGTGTATTGTACTGGCACTGGCTTCTTTTTGTTTACTGCGCCTGTGCAAGGTTTACTGGTGTGCAGACTAGATGTTGATTCGTTGCGCATGCATCCTTTTCTCCACATATTCCCCTCAGCAACACGAGGGGTGGGCTATGTGCTCTCCTCTGCACCTGGGCCATAGTTGGATGCTCTAAACTGGAAGTGATCCATCTGCGCTTGATATGCACACACGACTCATCACAGCACCAATATGGATCCTTGTATTTTACACCAGTTTTATATTATTATTTTTTCTATTGGCCAATAGAAAGTTTCTAGGATGATTTGCGCTAACTATTTATATCCTCTCAAATGCACGTTGAGACGGTCTGTGGCAGGGTGCATCTCTCATTCCTGGTGCCTTGACTTAAGCGTTTTTGGAGATAAGAGCAGTCTCTTGGTCCATTTTTTGATTTGACTTAAGAGTGAATATTTGAGTTGAGTGAAGGAGAACAGATGTGCATTGCAGCACCTCCTGCTCAAAAGCTCCTCATCTATAGCCATTTGTGAATTTTAAACAAGTAATCTGCCCTGCAAACCATCTGCCAATACAGTAACATTCTGTGAACCCTACGTGAAGAGGAGAAAAACAAGAATTTAAGTTTAGCGATATCCTTCACCTTGGTCATCCAGCATTTTCATTTGACTTTCAAGGTAAATACAGTTAGTTAGTGTTGAGCGATTATTATCGACAAAGTTGAAATCGGCATGGTATTTACGTTGATCGGATTTTTTGATCACGCGATAATTTAGGTTAAAATCTGTGCATAATCTATCAATATTGCGCCATTTTCGGAGCTTCCTGTCATTTTGGCAGCCAGCAAATCAGCTTACAGAATAGAGCAGGGTGAGATGTGTGTGCGACGTCATGACTGGGATGTGTAATAGTTGCGATTGGCTGGAAAAATCACATGACCGCGTTTTACATAGAACAGCCCTTCCTGTTCATGATCAGTATGTGTCAGCGTCTCAAATTATTCTATTTTTTTTTTCACAGAGACACCTCTACTTTTAGCTGTGATCCTTAGAACTTAGTTAGATCAGAGATTTGCAGATTTTAGGTAGTTAAGCAGAGAATTTAAAGGAGCATCTACCGCTGTAAAGTCACGGGGAAAGCGGGGGGGGGGGTGGGGGGAGGGTGGCCCACGGGCGAACACAGACAAGCTCTATAAGGATACTGGATATTGTACAGCCAAAACTTTGTTTAGAAATTGCATTGCCTTATATTAGGATACAGATCTTTTCTAGGTAACTGCAGGTCTATTTGTTGGGTGCAAAACTCCACTTTTATTATCAGTATACATTTTAGATAGGTGTTCTTTTTCAATTTTGCCCAGTCCAGCTTTGTTGATATAGCCACCTTGCAGTTAAATTTGAATCCAGCAATTTTGTCGTCACCACAGGTTGATAGGTGCCAAAAAAATACCTTTTATTATCCCGTATACATTTCAGATACACGTTTTTTACACTTTGGCGCAGGCCAACTTTGTTGATAGAGCCACCTTGCAGTTAAATTTGAATCCAGCAACTTTGTTGGCACCACAGGTATACTGAGAGGTGCCAAAAATACCTTTTATTATCCGTATACATTTCAGACAGGTGTTTTTTTCACTGTTGGTCAGTCAAGCTTTGTTGATAGAGCTACTTTGCAGTTAAATTGAAATACAGCAAATTTTGTAGTCACCACAGGGGGAAATTTATAGGTGCCAAAAAAAC